>JAHZNP010000099.1:0-151977 GCA_020615345.1 Triops cancriformis
GAATATATGAAGTAATGTATCTGTTTATTTACACTGTATTATCTCGCTTAAAAATAAACAAAATACTAACGTACTTAACGAATTGAGCTTTATTTAATTACTTGTCAACGTTACTTTTTTTCCGTGTTCGGGAAGTCAAGAAAGTTTTTAAAAAAATCGAGAAAACATTTCGGGGGGGTTAAAACCCCCTAACCCCCCCTGGATACGGGGGTGAACTCAACTGTCTTTTTGTTTCTCAAAGCTGTTTCTTACAAGGCTAGTGCAACCCAATGCAGGAGCCAGGGGCGTATTTAGGGAGGGGGGGTTCGACCCCCCCCCCCGAAATTTTTATTGTATAATGGGGAAGATAGGAGAATGTCCAAGTGTCCAAAAAAATTGCATATTAACCCCCCCCCCCCCGAAATGAAATCCTGGTTACGCCACTGGCAGGAGCTATCCATGTATCCAATCATTACCTAATCTAAGCATTCTTCTAATACCCAGTTACTCAAGCGATCCGCGTATGAAACAGTGAAGATTGTTTTGATTTACCCTCTGAAAAACAAAATATTACATCAAATTTTTTGGCACGAAGTGTATAGACGAAAGTATTTAACAAAAACGATTGCAGATGCGTAGGACCATATAAGAATTGTGGGAAATCACTGAGCACTTTTTCTGCCGAATCCGTTCCACGCTTTAATTATCTCTTCCGAATATTTTAAAAGTTTTGACGATCTACACTCGAAACAACGCAGTTTTATTGTTATCACTGTACCGAGCACAGGCGGAAGTGCACACAGCTCTCGTATCATTTCAAAGTTGCGGCCTTAACAGAATATAACCGAAATTTATGTTATAAGCTACGAAACGTTGTTTTTTCTGATAACCCTCTCGCGACTGTTCTCTCGCGAAACCAAACTTGACGTTGAATTTCGTGTAGGGGACCCAGAAGCCGCACTAGTTCTTCTTCGGTTGCGGCGCATTTTCGCCATATCTTCACCGAAGACATCGCCTGTCCTTAACGCTGAAATCAAGTCATCAAATTCGCCTTTATCTGCACCATTTGCGTGGTCACTACTGATTCCATTTGCTACGCGAGTTATCACGCCGTTGTTTAATTTACTGTGCTTCCTATCAAGTGTTCGTTTTCTCAGCTAAGACGAGAGTAATATGTCAGTATTGATGTTAAAAAATTAGAAGCGGATTTACCTCAGCTTCTTGTTGTGCTCTACGCTCTTCCTCTTCTTTCCTTTTCTTGTAAGCCTCAATTTCTTGTCTTGCTTCCGAGAGTGACGTAAAAAACAGATCTAAAATACCAAAAAATTCCTCGGGTGGCATTGAAGATGGATCGTCACCGAAAAGCGTTACAGCTTTTTCGTACTGTACACAAACAAAAAATTTAATTAATAACTAGCCAAGAGACATTAACATTTTTTGTTTATACGTTACCCGAACTTTCATATCGTGGAAATTATCTTCAAGTTCTGAGAATTGAGTTGATGCAAGAGAAATAAATTCCTGCATCGCAGGTACAAATCTGTCGTGAGGGCTAAACGGCTTGGCTTGGGTTCGATGAAACTCCATTTCCTTCTCAACGGCAGCGAGACCCTGACGTAATTGTCCAATCTCTTTTTCGAGCTCAGAAAGACTATACAGAACAATTCTCATTGTATTGCGAAAGAAATGATAGAAAAAGGCCAAACAGCTTACCTAACTTTCGCAGCTATTCGGATATGAGGCATGTCCTGCTCCAGTATCAGCACTTCTTTAAACTACAAATCAATGGGTACACGTTTTAGTTGGAATTCTTTAAAAAAAAGCCCGGAAATTACCTTATTTTCTAACGTTTCCACAAGATAATGTAGTAACGTAACACTCTTCGTTGTGGATGACTTGGTGTCGGCCAGCTTATTTAAGCTGGTCAAGCGAAACCCGCCAGCGTTGCCCCGTTGACCGCGGTTCATATAATTACCCACCGCTAAAACGATTTCTAAAACTCGTTTTAATTTCTTGCTGCGGGATATCTCTTTGGATGCCTCCAAAATTGCCTTTATCTTTGGTTTGACTTCGTTTAAAGAGAAGGTAAAGCGCTTCTTGTAGTACAGTGACTGTAATCGTTGTTCATAGTGTGGGATTCTGGGAAAAACACATTATTAGATCATTACTAATTTAACTGCGGTCTTACCTGGAAATGTCATATAAAAACTTGTCAGCACGTGCCATGCTATCCACCTCGTCTGCATGTTCTTCCAGTAAGGTTCGCTCTTCAGGTGTCGGAATAAACTTTAACAACTGTTCAACCATGTCAATAGGTAAGCCGTCCCTACTGTCCATTCCTAGGATTGCCCTATTTTCGTGAGAAATACAATTTTGAGGGCTTTAGTCCACGGAACAAAGGGAAATCCGAAAGCAAAAAGAAAAGACGGCGTCCTTACTTCGTAATATCTTCGTTGGTCATCTTCAGCTTGGAAAGCAATATAGTACAATTTTGTGCCCTTCGACTATCAATAAGCGACATGATACGATTTTTTGTGCTTTGTGTGCGCCCCACTTGACGTAGGTCGTCCACCGATCCTTCAGTCTATAGAAGTCGGAAACATTAAGGAGTTCGCGCTAGAATCGCATAAAAACTTACTGTTAAACCGGTCTTCTGATAGGCAGAGAAAAGCTTGTCAAAGTCTTCCAAATCAATGACTTTATACATTTTCGACTCCTCCATCTCCGCCCATATAGTTCCTGGCACTTTATGATCAGGTAGCTTGGACCAATTGAACGACTTAAGTGGAGCTGATGAAGGGGGAACGTCCTTCTTTATAAGTGCTTTCGCGGCGGGTGCCATCATGGGTGGTGGCGGTAAGCCCGGAGGAGGGGGTGGAGGTGGACCTCCAGTCGGTAATAATGGAGGCATAGGTGGCGGTGGCGGTTTTGGTACGACTGTCGCCAATACAGGTGCGTTATTAACTGAATTATTCCCACTGTTTTGATTTTGAAGCTGTGATTGCACTTGACATAGCCGATACTCTAAATCCGACACTTTCTGCTTTGCTTCTGCATAAAGTGCCGCTTCTCGCTCTAACTTCTCTTTCACTCGTGACAACGAAGCCTCTGCGTCTTCCTATTATAAAAGGTCTCCACTGAAAACCAGATAACGTCAACCGAAAAATGCTTTACTTTCTCTTGAAGTCGGACATCTAACTCCTGTTCTTTGGTAGCAACCCGTGCCAGTAATTCTGCGTTTTCTTTCTCCAGTTCCTGAGCTTTGGTCTGAGCTGCTACTAACTCTTGTTCGGAAGCCAGCCTGATATTTGACAAGAACATTAGGTCAATGCAAGCATATAGAATCACAATATTAGGGTTATTGCAGAAATATATCTTACAGATGGACTAGTTCTTTGACATTTATTTCTAGGGCAGAAATATCGTAATTTTCTCCCATCTCTGTTTGTAGTACAATCTGTTGTACAATACGATCAAAAAGCAGCCAGTGATAAGGATGGGCACCACAGTCCACTAAAAAGAAAAAGACGGTAATTCAAAACACGAGATTATAGGTTAACTTACATGGCAAAAGTAGGCAATGTTGGAGTAACGACACAAAATGCGGATAGGCTGCCGAGTGGGTAAGTTTCTTCCGTAAGCACTCGAAAATGGCTGTAGCACTCTTCGTATCAATATGTACTTCTTCATACCGTCTTGCTAGTTCTCTTTCATCGTCACTTCTCACCATTTCAAAGAAATCCAAATGTCTGTAATGAGAGTCACATTAGTAATAAACTCCTTTTCTCATCATTTTCTGACCTGTCCAGGGTTTCATTTTCATGAGATCGAAGCTTGTCAATCACAGGCTGAATGCCTAGCATGACTAATTCATAGCGGAGGTGAAGTCTAAATTCCAGATTGTCTTCGCCTGGTCCGTAATTGAGCAACGCGTTCAGAAACGACATGATAGCCGTCTTCAGCCCAACATCTTCTTTATACACTCCAATACTCCGATCTAAGTCATTAATGATAGTCTGGAACCGCGTTCTCTCTCCTGCAAACTCTTGAAAATGCAACATGGCCTCCAAGACTTTCCTGTGCCCGCCTGGCACCAAGCAAACAGCACCCAGAATTTCCAACACTGCAGACTTGGTCCGAGGAGAATCGCATGCTAAGCTCTGTGCGATAATCTTGATAGACGAAGGGTGCGCCAGTACATGAGCTCGTCCCGTCTACAATCACACAATAATATTACTCTTATGCCACATTTCAGACTTTGGAGAACGTCTTTTTTCCGCTTAAAAAATAATTTAAAAAAATATATGTAAGCCTTCCGTACCGAATTGTTCATTAAAGCTTTGAGGCACCCAATCACGGCGGTATGAATGCTACTATGAGCTGTGAGGACGTCCATAGCCACCAACGCATTGAGAAGGCAAGACAAACCGTCCAATTCAATAAAACGGAGTACAAAAGAATTGGGCTGCGTCCGTAGTGCCGTTTTCAAACTATCGACTATCTTGGTTCGTATTTCGATTTCCCCACTATCTTCTTCGGGAAAATTCAACTAAAATAAATCACGAAGTTATTTCCAATGCAAAGGTTAAAAGAACTATTTACCGTAGATATTGAGGTCACTTTTTCTATATAATGTTCAGGAAGGTTGGATAAATTTGCTTCCGTATCTTGGTCCTACAAAAAGCCACCAACCATAAGAGGAGATGAGTACCAAAATTTCCCCATTTTCATGCATTAATCGGTGACATCCTTAAAACATGCATATAATAGAAAGGATTTTCAGAATCCACAGCAAATTATGGGGCGTGGATCTTAAAAAGGGTCTGCATAATAAAATCAAATTAGCACCTCAAAGGCCTCGTGACGAAAATGCGTCTTAACTGCTACAACAGGATTTACCGTCGAATAAAAAGAAGGTTTTTTTTAAGCGAATGCGACATACCTTTTTCCGGTTACAGTAAATTTGCCATTTCTTCTCAGGTGGCAAGTTCAGCATGGCTGCTTTGTTGGGCGGTGTCAAGTCCAACTCTTCCTATAACCCCAAAAAAGGAAGATGTGAAAAGGAGGGAAGTTCGGTAACCCAAACTTTTGTAATTCGGGACTGGCATGAAAAAATGTTCGCGAAGGATTTTCTTCTCATATGACAATTTACCACCAATTCCGCAAATTTGACATTCAGCTCTTCCTCGTCAGGCATGGGTTGCGTCGGCGTCATAGCTTGTAATCGAAGCATACCATTCTGATCCACGACGCAATAAGTAATCTCGGGAGGTTCGTCGGCCTACATGATCCAACAATTAGTTTTAACATTCGACAGGTATTGTTTGAGTGCTAAGCGGTACTTTTACCTGCAAACAGCCGCACCATCCCTTTCGCTTCCTTGCCGGCGGCATTTTTAGGCCTTTAACTCGCGCCCTGGATAGTGATCGGGGCAATCGCAATCTTTTCTCGACTGTCGACCAATCCGGACACTTCAGACGCCGGCTCCAGTTCAAGTTAGGTAGTTTCACCGGATGGATCCGCACGCGGTCCAAATGAAGTCGCGAGGACCACGACGACCAAGCCTGCATGGCAAACACCGCAAATAAAACAAAAGTGGTTTAATTTATTAGTCTACCCAGAGCCTATTATAGAAAGTCTCGATACTGACAATAAAAATGCAAACATAGTCGGAGTTAAATTAAACGTGCAGCATGTGACTTCCAACATCGGCGCTAACCAACCCTTTTCCAACCTGTCTCAACATGTCGTCGTAAACTGCTTTACGAGACTGTGAGCTATTTTTAAACGCTTTAAACTTCCTCTCCAGCCATTAGTACAAGCAAGACGAACGTGTGCCAACACAACACATGTGGAGTTATAAGCTTTAAATAATTTGCCCCGGCATGAAAGGCCTGAAATCTTTCTTGTATCCGGTGATCAGATACATTTCACTGTTCCAGCTTCCCTACGGATGTTGACTACGTTACAGACTTTCGGTTTATAGAAAACTAAGATCTCAAAATACGACAAAGCCGTTGTAGTGTTTTTCCCCCTTTTTGGGTTTCGGGAAGTCAAACTAGTGCAAATTTTGGTTCTTTTCTGTTTTATCCGCTGCCTCAGTTCCCTTTCTATCTAACCTAACTTAATTGCGCCTAACCCAATATAACTACAAGTAATATAACCAATCTAACCTATTGAACTTCTTTTAACCTATTAAACACAGGTAGGAATCTGTAGACTACGGAAAGATTCATGGAAAAGTACATTAATTTAGTTCGCTTATTAGGTTAGCTTAATTAGGTTAATTCGGCAAGTAAATTATGTTAGTTGTTACCTCCTGAAACATTTCGCGAAAAAAAACGCAGGAGGGATAGAACAGAAAAGTACCCACAATTTCTTCCCGTATAGGCAGGAAAATCACTTACCCTGGAAAAGGGCGTTTGGTGGACATCATTGGATTGAAAAGCAGGATTATCCATGATCAAAGTCACTTTTTTATCATCCTTTCTCTTATAGTTTCTGCGAACCACTTTTTACACCTAGTTCCAAGTTTTCTGCGATGTTGAGCAAAGGTCTTTCACGTTTCTTTCCTACTCCGCATAATTGGTCACACATGGAGAAGAATGCAAGCAAGAGGGCACGTGCTACGAGGGAAAAATCTGCGTGAAATTGCCTTTGAAAAGCAGAATAAACTAACACCTTTTCCTCAGACAGTAGCTAAGAATTCTAATGAATTCCAGCAAACACTCTTGACACCTGCGACTCCGTTTACTCAAGATCCTCGACTAAAAAGGGAGGACCCAGGAAAGTTCTCTGGCTACAGACTTGAAAGATAGTGAAACGTTGCTCCTCTCCCAAACACCAGCCCGAAAGTTGCCATAGCGTGAAGGCCTCGAGCTAAATCCATCGCTGCTATGTTTTACGTCGCATGTGAGAAAACGACGAGCGTATTTTTTGGAAGACCTGCAAAGGGCACGCGCTGCCATTCCTCCAGCGGCTCACTAGGCGAGTTCCTCGGGCTAGTGGGAACGGTTTTTACGTTTTGATTCTCCCATTTTTTCTCTTCACAACATCAACATGCCAAGAAGGAATACACTTAACATTCTACCTAACTGGATAGGTATGTGACCACACATTAAGACGCCAGTCGCAAGAATGGTTTAAAAATAAGGAAAGGACAAATGTACGGCCTTCACATATCCCGGATCCTGGGAATTTATTAATGTACCCGAACAGTACTTCTGCACTGCCTAAGGCACAAGTAATTTTCGTAACTCATTGTCTTGTTTGTTCGAGTTATTAATTTATTATTCATATTAAGATATTTCGCCAAGCAACTATATAAAGTGTACTCTTACAAAACTCACTGTAATCATACAACAATTTTCTAAGCGGTACATTTTAAATACAAATGTGTTCATTTTCAACTACGCTAGTTTCTTTGAAGAAATTAGCGCGTTATTTTTTATTCCTGTGAAGTTAACATTGCTATTGTTTCGCGTCTGCTTGGTATAAGGAAAATAAATGTTATAACAAAACTTGTATACATTTCTGAAATATTTTTTTTTACGGCTTTTCTCTCTCTTGATGCTCGGCATGACACTGCGTTGCACGTGCCGTATGGGTTTACACCATGAAATCTGTTTCCTGCTATTTTAAGTTTTCCCTGCAGGATGCTTAGAAAATTATGATCCCTCTCTACATATTGTACATTTCATTCCTTCTGATAGAGACACCTTGCGTTACAGCTTTCGCCCCTAATAACCGGCTGTCCTATTAAACCCAAACTACGAAGGCAGGTAGTTTTAAAATGTGTTCTTTCAAACCTGTTTGTAAACATTCGTACTCTCGCCTAGCTGACGTCATCATTAAGCGATTTTGAATGTAGTGGAGTGCATTTAAACCAATAAGGATTCACTCCAAGTCATTATGGATGCATTATTCTATGTAGTAGTACAGCAATCAACACGAAAGAACCTGATCTAACAAAATAATAATAGTAGTGCAATTAAGTGAAAGTCTGAGCACGGGAAAGTCTATCCACCTAATTCAAAGAACCGGAAAGTGGCGTTCACACTTGTAGTAAATAGAACCATTTCAAAAATACGAAGCCCAATTTAAATGTAAAAGCCGCAAACGACTAGACACATTTCCATGTAATTCAAAGTGTCAGAAAATCTTTCCAATTCCTGCATTCCATTGCTTTCTGCCCCAATAGCATATACCACACGCGCACGTACGAATCTCTCCGGAAGCCAAATTTCCAAAGACAAAAAAATCGTTCTAGTATTTGGCATACAAATTCATGCTCTACTCTATCGGCAAAAGAAAGCTGAGAATCGCTTGAAGGATCAGCGAGAATTCAATCACGTTCCTTTCTGCAAAAGGCAGTATTCCACCAGATTTCCCAGACTTGAAACAGGCACAACTTTCTCCAAGGAACTGACGATTTAGTGATACCCCAGAACTGTAGCTACTCCCTTGCTGAAGCTAAAAGAAAGGCTTGATGAATGTCACATAATTAGTGTGCGAAATCCTTCACATTCCTGCTCGGTGAGAAGACCCTTAAAAGCCTTGGCTTCCTTTATATATAAAAAAGGGACAGTTTTCACTCCAAGAAACCTGTCTCCCAAACAGCCTGTACCTGGGATGCACTCGCAACATCTGTGCACTTTCCTATGCAGCATCTCTTTCGATGGCCAACTAACTTCCATCCCCAGTAAGCGAACCTACATAGTTGACCTCCTATCCTAAATTCATCAGCATCAGCATGAGATACGGCCGCGGGAACAGCTCGGAGCACACCCCGTCCCTTACGATACGAACATAATAGTGATTCGTGCCCATGAACCGTACCCCTATCAAAGTACTCGTACAGCTATGCGGAGCTCCCTGGCTTTCAGTACGTGTAAAACCGAAGACTCCCAGCTTACGCACGGCAAAGGAGTTCAAAGATTTCACAGAAAGGTCAGAAATGATTTGAAATCGTGAAAGAGGCCGGAGCTCTCGGGGTCGTGGTAACTAAATTCCACAAGTTCAGCACGATTCTCCTCCTTACCTTGTGAAAGCTAGCTAATAACTCCATTACGGATGTTAGGCAAGTATTCCACAATATCACATAAGTTCACGGCACCGGTTGACGCG
Organism: Triops cancriformis; assembly: GCA_020615345.1. Taxonomy (NCBI): domain Eukaryota; kingdom Metazoa; phylum Arthropoda; class Branchiopoda; order Notostraca; family Triopsidae; genus Triops; species Triops cancriformis. The sequence goes on from JAHZNP010000099.1 coordinate 9,106, forward strand.
TATTCACCAGGAAATACGTACCGCTCTCTACGGCGAGGTTTGGTAAGGAACTGAAGGACGGCGAAACTTCTAGGCCCTCCTACTTTTGGTCATAACAATACCATGCTAAAGGTGAAATAGCCGAAGCGGTGAACGGTTTCTCAAGTGCCAATGCCCACTAGCATGGCTCGTGGACCATAGCGAGGTTCCAAACCCATTGCAAATGCAGCTGTATTGAGTGGGAACTTCGTGTTGCCATCGAACTTGAAAACTCCAGCCGTCGACAAAACCGAACAAAAGAACCAACCATATCTTAAAACTATAAACCTTTCTTGTCATACCCTAACAATAAGCTTTTTTAAGCCTTCCTCCTACACGAACACGAAGTTGTGGATCGGTAAAACATTTGCGTACGTAAAATAAAGTTAACCACAAAGACAGGCACTCAAACTTCCAACTGAGTGACCATGACAAGTACCGTTTCTTTAATAACCATCTAGAATTTTTTTTCTTATAGATTAAGCGCTGGAAAAAATTTGACAGGAAAACGTGTCTGGAGGGAAAACCGGAATCGAAAAGTTGAAACAGTCAAGTATTGGATGTAAGGCTGGACGATTGCTGTAATTACCATTCTACACAATGTGTATTAACACAAAATTATTAACAGCATAATAGACAGATCAAAAAACAAAAAGGTATATCCATGCTACGTATTTTTAGGAATATTTTTATATTTATTATAAAACCGCGTACGGTTTCCTTTGACAAGTAGGAAGCGTTTAAATAAAAAGAGGCATCATCCACTTATGAACTTCAATATTCTTAGGAAATATTTTAAGGCAAAAAGCATTTAAACGGCAAAAAAGAATCACCACCGGAACCCAACGAACATCACGTCAGTGTGCAGTACATATGTAATATAGGAGTGTGTTCAATGGCCATGAATTCTTAAAGGTGGCAGGAAGCTTAGGCTACACTTAGCTACTCATGTAAGACATACTACACTCTCCTCCACGCCTAGATTTTTTCTTTAACCTATCCATAATAACGAGATTATTATAGATAGTATACGGTATAGATAGATAGTATAGTAAATTACAGTGGCCCACGGGCTTCGTTCTAAAGATGCCTTGGATAATGAAAAGTTTGATAGCCGAAAGTAAAGGCAGTGTTAGAGTAAGGTCATCCTCGGTTAACGGCGTTCTCGCCGGTGCAACCACAGCAGAAGATAAGCCCTGATTTGCGTACAACGCTTCGCGGTCAGAAATGTACACACTTGACAAAATTCATTTATGAAGGCCACGGTAGACCAATAACATGGAAGACTGCATGGACGATTTCACTAATACAGCTAAATAATTATCAAAACGTTTCCGATAGTCAAGTTTCGTTTCAGCTTGTGCATGCGGTAGCGTCAAGTTTCTTTTTAAGTGGCTTAATTAATTTGCAAAAGTTGAGAGTAAATTTGCAATATTTAGCGAAAGCAAAAATTGGAAACTTATCGACGTCACCGCACTCTTATTTTTTGTATGTTTATATGTTAAATATGTTATAAATATGTTCAAGTCTACACAATACCGGATGAGCTGTTCAGGAGCTACTGGCCTTATAGTCGAGGTAAAGAAAAGAAAAATAATTCCAAAACAACTTATCCGACTTTCAGGACTTTTTAATCGAAAACAACCATTTACATTTGCAGTGTATTACTATATAAACTAACACATATCACATAGAGAGTGAATTTACGAGGTTTCGGATTGCGCTTTTGAATTTAAAAACGGCTCAACGGAACTCATTCATAACCTGAAGACTGTATGAATACAAAAAGTTAACAAAAAGAAAAATAGGGAGCAGAATGGATAACAAGAGGAGTGCTGTACTAACGGAACTTGATTACTACCCAAGGCTTTTTTTTTTATAACGAAAAACATTTGTCACTGGAGTCACATGCAGTGCCTTACTACGTGCAAACAGAACCGTAATGTCTCCGTGAAACTGCTGCTTCATGCTTTGTCGAGCTTGGTTTACTAAGGTTCTTTCATTACGCTCAATTGGTGGGCTTGATATACTAGTAGATCACGCTAACATGTATCGCTTATAGCAGAGCACTCCTTATTGATTATACGGGAAAAATAAGGCTACTTTCTAATTTATGCACGAAAGGTCGGCTTTCCGTGACAAAAGTAGGCTGTATTGTCACAGAATATGGTTAGAGATGGCAGTGTCCAACGCACGAACACAATTCAAAAGTGATTTGGGGGAGGTTAACGGGAAACTCTCTGCAATTTCTTGAAGCAAACAATCTTAAAAGCACGCGGATAGCGTGACAAAATTACGGCAATATAAAGGAGTATAACGGTAAGAAATGTATGAAAAGATAAAATTATACAGAAATTACTTTGTCGGTAAGTATCCTTTAAACAACTTATGACAAGAAATGCACTACAGTCGAGTACTGTACATTATAGTAAAAAAATAAAACGGAATACATATAACTATAACTATGCAATACAATAAGTGGCTATGCATCGGTCAGGAACTTAGCAGAAACTCATCTTTGAAAATCCCTGTTCACAGAATAATGTTTTATCATTATACTTCATCTACTACCCCTACTTTGTTTTCAAGGCGTGTTTTCGAAAGATCAGGCTATGATTTAGAGTCATTAGGATAGTTTAGATAGACCTATCGCCCACAGCCACGTCTGGGTACTACACAAATAGTACGGGCTGATTAAAAGAGTTTACAGTACCCTATTGTCTTAAATACTTGCTGTTCTATGGTACGTTAGGCATTCGCCCTTAGCAAGACTAATGATGACAACTACAAACAATCCTAGCGGCGCTAGCCAAAATCTGACACACCTCTGTCTGCTGACAGTCGTCATTGTCTGCAACTAAAATTTATAATTACAAGTCTAATGCTACCAAAAAAATTTCGACTTGCCAGAACACAAAAATCTGACCGTTTTCTGAGATTAAATTATTTAATTACTTAAAACATAAAAGACTGATAAATCTAGCCAATTTTCATTCCGTTCGATTAAGTCTTCCCACCTTTAATGAAGATATATTATTCCCAAGGGCCTTAATTAGGTCTTTGTGATCTAGCAAGTACACACGTACAGTTCTCTCCCACACGGTAGTATATCTAACGTATTTACACCGAGAAGGTAGTGGGAAACCCCGTAGCTCATTAGCTGTGAATTTTTTCGTGAGCAACTTAATAGTGTACTACTCTTTCATACAAAATGTGGGATCGGGTTGGAGACCTGCTATTCCCTAGCAACGTTTTATATTGGCCACGGCTCTGACATCACTCCTTGTAAGCGTTACAGCACAAGTGTTCAGTGTATGTAAATACGGCTCAAGTTCGGTGAACTCATAATACAGAACTACTAGGCCAGATTTCTCTCCAAACGTTAAACTTTACGTCCGTTGTAAGTACTAGCAAGGATTTGGATACTGTGCCATGCGAGTTATTGCATTATTGATCCCTGGGCGGGTGCTAGCGACACAATTGCCCACATTTTTCCGTGTCCCAAATAAAAGTGTCCCGAATGTTGAAACACTCTTTACGTATACATAGTCGTGTTCCCCAAAAGTCAACACTCGACTGTTACCGAACTAAAACAAACCAACGCTAAACTCACTAACCTTATAAACCGATGGTTGCAGACGCGACTTATCCCAATTCGGCACACAAAGCTGTTAAGTCGTCATAGCGCACAGTCCTCGTGGGAAAAGTGATTGAGCAAAGGAGAAGTCCCTATGTTAAATGCACGGCACTTAATTGCAGTGGCAGCTCGTATAGCCCCAAACCCGAGAATGTAATTTCACAGGAACGAGTTGTCTGTGCCAACTCCCCTTTGACACGATAAATGCCGTGTATTTAGAAATAGAACCTCTTTCCTGAACTCCTGCCTTGTTTTCGTTGATTTACGTACCAGCGACCATTACGTCGCGCTATATGGGAGTTTTATTGTACAGTTGAGGACAAGTCGGAACTTTGTTTCCATACCAAATTACTCCTAATGCTTATGATAAACAGTTTTTTGTGATCCCGTCAATGGGTATCTCGTTCCTATCAGTAAACATTCCATTACTACATACGTAAATGACACTGTTTGTTTTGTACGGTTGAGAGCAACTTGGCTTCTTTGCGTGGCATAGCTTAGCTGGGACAAGTGATCTCCTATCGACATATTCCGCACTTTATTTTCATTTCGAATGGTCGATGTTTACTGGGACTGGATTGCTAGCACCACACGTCTTTCAGACCCTTGTTTCGGACGGCTCTCCCTGGATTTTATGCTAGCTCCCGGCTGAGTCTTCGGAGGGCAACAGGCACATCATTAATTCTTTCCAATAAACAAAATGACTGACCCGTCTCAAACGCCTCGTGGCTTGTCAGCCAAGCCGCAAATTTATTCCCAAGTACGTAAAGCTCAAACGGCTAAAAGACGCGTTAGGTGACTCAAAATTTTATTGATCTCGTTGCCACGTGAGACGCAACTATTGATCTGCAAAGGCTGCAGACGGTACCTCCAAAGGGAACTCAAAACCTCATCAACCCCTCCCTACCCACCCACCCCTCTTCTTTCTTTCCTCTATTCTCAACTGCTTCCCATGCTTTCTTGTAATACGACAAGGTTATGTCAGGCAGTGTGTACAACCCCCCGAAATCCACATAGAGCAAAAGCTAATCCGACTGTGACCGGATATTGGAAATGACGAATGAAAAAATGGCGCACCCCAACTGAATAATACCTTTAGAAAACGTGAATTCCACACGTGTGCTCGTTTACTTATAGAACTGTGTCTGTGAATGTGGCTCTCATTTTTGCGTAAAAACAGTTACAACCCTAAACATTCAACAAAATATCAGTTGCCTGGGGACAAGTGATGGTTCCAAAGCGACTGGATAGAAGACAAAGCGGCTTAAACAGTGATTTAAGTCCACACTGGGCGGAAGGCGCTTATCGCCAAATAAAAGGGGGAGGTGAATGATTTCGTAAATGCAGCGGAATACTATGCCAAACTTTTGCGACAGTAAAGTTTTGCTTTAGCATTTGAGTGAAGTAACCTCAATCTTTCTTTGAATAATGGATAAGTTAATTTACAAAATTTAGTTCGTATTATTTATTTCTTTTTTTCCTTTTTCTAAAGAAGTTTTGTCGAGAGAAAATATTAGTATTCTTTCTTGTTATAGTCCCGGATGCTTTTTTTGGCTTCTTAACGCTGTCTAGAGAGAGAAACTGTGTTCGCTGTCTTTTTAAACCGACTCAACTTACCCAACTTGACTAAAATGAACATTCTGCAATCTTTCCATTGCCTTTCTATGCACGCCTACTCCCAGCGAGTTAACTTTTGTTCCTAACCGTCACTAGCGTGGGAAAACTGCATTAAACATGTTAATGTGACAGTAAGCAGACGGATTGAAAGTATCATAGGAACTTTACAACTGTAAACGGCTAAAACGGATTTAAAAAAGCTGTGATGATACGCACACACGCATATAAATTCGGTTAGGTTAAGATAGATCAGGTTTTAGCACGTTTATTTCAGAATCCGTTGCAAACGCTTAAAACCCGCAAGCATGGGCGGGACTAGATGCCTGCCTATGCAAGGTAGCGTAACTTCACTTGGGTTCATGAAAGTTGGGTTATTTTACGTCAGGTTTAAACCTGGTTAAGTTACTTAAAAATCCGCCGTAAAATCGTTATTTCTTTAAACGACCGGGACTTTATAAACAATTCCGTTAAATTGAGAGCTCGATTGTAACTGAAAGCTGTGGTTCTTAAGTAATTTTATCGGAATGAGGCTACGACTGCGTAAGAAAGGTACCGCTGTACAACAAGAGGGCGGGAAATGTGTAGTACCCTTATACTGCCGGACGTGGGCGCGAAAAAAAAGTCGAGAATGCTCGTAATTTCTGATGAAAGGCTAGAAAGAGGAAAGGGTGAGTAGTTAGTGGCTTCTCCTTGTGTCGAGAGTAAGTCTATACTCGTATGAAGAAAGCTGTCGGCAGTCAACTATCCCTCTCCCATATGTTTAGCAAGTCTCGCAGTTCGTTTTTCGTAGCTTTCAGCAAGAGGGTAGTCAGATAGCTTGGAAACTCCAGAACGGAGAAAGATCTGCACATGACTCCGTAAACAAGTTTCACACTCGGAACTTAACGGCTCCAGTCAACTACACCGGCTTTCTTGGTAGTCTGCTTGACTGCATCACATTCCGTTGTCTTCCTCGCCGCTCAAGCTTGAGCACTCACTGACATAAAAATTGTGGAAAGGAAATGCGTAAAAATTCAGCTGAGCATGAAAGACTAGCTGTCACATCCTTACCTCGCGCAGTTAGCGGATCCGGTTATGGTCGATTATGGCCAATTATTCCCCCAGAAAAAGTCGTTGAAAAGAACATGTAATCACCTCATACACACACGCTAATTACTTTCACACTGAAGCACAAAGAAGCACAAAGCTTGTTACTGTACTAGTTCGCCAGATGCTTCACGACATGATAGTAACCTTTGCACTCTTGTGTTTTTTTCGCACTTTTCGTCGTCACCCACATCTGCACCCAGTGGCGGACGCTCGGGAAAGAAATGAGCTCCCCATTGCTCGATACAGACTTGATATGCTGGTTATGTTTATGACGAGTTGTGTCGGTGCGCCTATCTGGCAAGAAAAAAGCCGTTTCCCATTCCTGGACACTACACCCCAACGAGTAATCCTGTACGCACTTCCACCAGTTGGCCTTCTCGTTAACGCGCGAATTAAGTCATCCACTACGTGCGATAACTTGTTTTGCAACTGTCACACCCAGTCATAACAACATAACGTGCTGGTATGAACATCTCTGTGCACGTGGAGTTGACAAGATCAACTAGGCCCGTCTGGCCGACTACCGTCTGCAACGGAAAACGTGCGAGCCCGGCTGTTCCTTTTCGCCCGAGGGCTACCTCCTGACTGTAAACGCCCCCCATCGAAACCGCGCGCGTGCTTACGTCGCAGTTGGTACTCCTTGGAGGTAAGGGTATAAAAAGAAACATTTTTCAGTGCTAACGCATGCCAGGACCCAGCACCCTTTCCATCGAACATGCAACTAACAAAGCCATGCTAATCGAAGCCCCCATTCGAAACACAGAGCGAAGCAGTTGGCCTTTTGCTCCCCCCCCCCCTTCTCTGGTCCTCTCTCTCTTCAAACATAATAGAGACTCGGGGTTAAGCTGCAGAATTTGAAACATCTGGCTATCCCTTAGTAATCCGGATATGTTGTCAGGGCATACCACATACTTCCGCTGCTGCCATATTCGCCGTCACTTATCGCTCAGCAACAGACACTTTTAGGGCTTGCTACAGTTTGTAATTAAAAAATATAAAAAAAGACCTGCATAGCTAGGTTACATTGTACGAGTAATGAATACTTCCCTCGCTGGCTTAGTAGTGCCAGGGTCTTAAGGTGTTACGAAACACTCAAAGGGTTTCATCTCGAAGGCTCCGAACTCGTAATGAGGGAGTGTTACGTGTTACTTTTTATTTATTTATTTTCTCTCACGCCGATTTAACGCCACGGAACACGGCCAAATGAGACGCCGCGCTTGGGAGAGTAGGATCACTTTACCTTTATGATAAACGATCTTGACATGGAGACAGGCATACTTGACATTCTTGCATTTTTTGTCGCTGCTGACGCCTCATAAACACATCCTTGTGCTCTCATGATTTTGCATTAAACATATCATGATCGCTCTAGCATACGTCTTGGGAGAGTTGCGGGCCGGCACACGTGGCTCCTTGACCTGACCGTTTAACAGATAAGACAGACCTGCGAAGATCCAGGCCATTAATTTGTGCGTTCATAGCTCCAGAGATACAGGCCATTAATTTTGTGTTTTGTTTTAGCCAATTTAGGTGCTTGTCGACCTGCAGCGATCTTCCATTAAACTGTACAAAACTGTATTGGATTCTTTGGGAGGGAAAGCAGCTGTCAACATTTTTTGTGTACAAGAGCAGTCATGTATGACACCATTTTTTTCAGAATGGAGCGGGTAACGAATAAGCATAAAATGGTCAAGAAATCGCTTCGAAGGAGTCATCCTTCGTTTCACACACTTCTTCACAAGATACACGTTTTCCATACGACAAAAACGACATCCAAGTCTACCTTCACCTAAGTAGATTTTTGACTTACCTGCCGAATGAATCCCAAGTCGCACATAAAAAGGCTTTTTCTCTTTAGCTGCAGTCAAGCACAACTTACACCGTGGAATGATCAATAATATGCTCTTTCTCTCAAACGATTACGCAAACGTGAAGTCTCCAGGCACACAAAATGGACGGGGTCATATGTTCTTGATATATCCACATTTTTCTTATAATGCATGTGGGTAAACGCAAAGGTTACCTTACAAAATGCTTTATCAACAATTAACGGCTTCCGCTATTCACAGTGACACGTGGTTCAGAGAGACTTTCGTTAGGCACAAGTGGTACGGCATAGATTATGCAAAAGAACATCCATTTTTTTTCGATAGCCAATCCTTCGTTAAGTAGGTCCTTGGCGAAATGATCGCATCAGCGGAATCAATAATGAAGGTGGCCCGGCTTGTCTAATAAACGGGTGATGCAGCAACTCGTATGCTGTCGCTCGCTGTGCTGGGTCTCGCACCAACATTCGCTCCAAAAAGCCCTGTAGCCGCGCCGACACCTTTTGGGCGTTTTTCAGTTTGGGAGGGGGCATGTCCCGAATTCGTCTCATGGCTTGCAAGGGCGGCTCATTGAAGAAAGGTGGCTCACCGTCGACCATTTCAATAACCATGATACCCAAAGACCAAATGTCGACTTCGGGGCCGTACGGGAGGCGCGAGATCACTTCCGGTGACATCCAGTAAGGCGTTCCGACCAACGATTTGCGTTTGGGTAACTCTTGGGATACTTGGGCACAGAAACCAAAATCGGACAATTTTACCTAAACAGAAGTATACACGCGTCAGTTTTATGAATTTTTACGCACTAATTCAATAAATGGCACATACTCTTCCATCTGCTGCCAGAAGAATCGAATCGCTTTTAATATCTCGATGAATAACGCCCTGTGAATGAAGATACGCTAAGGCTTTTAGACACTGCAAGCAAACCGTAGCGATCTGGTCTTCATCCATACGGGCGTGGGTTACGATATCAGTCAAGGCGCCACCTTCTAAGAATTCCATAACAACCCACAGCTCATCCCCTACCAAAAAGCTGTCGTGCATTTCCACAATGTTGGGATGGTGGTAATCTCGCATAATCACAACCTAACGTAAACGAAGGTTTTAAGTCTGAGTTCTTAGTTGGAATATTTCCAAGGTTACTTCATTGAATAACAACTCTCTTCTTTGCTGACGACGTAAGTCCATTTTCTTAACAGCCACTTGGCGATTCGTTCCAATTTCCGTGGCAATACACACCACGCCTGTCGATCCTTCGCCAATCTTCACGAAGTTCTCCAGATTACTGCGTGGGTCACCTGGACTAACTACCATTTGTAAAGCAGCTCGGAACTAAAAAATTCAATACGAACAACATTAGCGATCAAATCCTAAATGGTAGAAGAAGCTTTACTTGTTCATGTGTAAGTCTCTGTTGCTCTTGGTGTTGCTTGCTGCTATTGTTACTTCCGTGGGTGGTATTACTGTTCGGCGGTGCACTGTTAGATGAGGCGGAGGCTGAACTCGGTCCTGAACCAAAGCCCGAACTGCCGGCTGAGGCAATGCTGACCGAGCTGGACAGTTTCCCAATCGAGTTTTGGTTTTGATCAGGTGAAGGTTGTGACTGTTGATGTGAAGAATGATGCTGCGGTGGTTGCGGCTGTTGTTGTGGTTGCTGCTGTGGCGGGATTGGAGGCCTGGTTGCAGGTGGGGGTGGGTTATTCGCCATATGGTTTTGGTAAGTAGGTTTTGGAGGCAAAGGACCAGGTGAACCTTCAAACTAGACAAAAAATAAAACATTTCTTATTATTTTCCGAAGGAAATAACTTATTTATTAATACCTTGCTAGAATTATCATACGAATTCTCCACTGGCGCATGAGGGGGCCGCTGAGGCTGCTGGGATCCTTGCTGATGAGTAGGGTAGTTTTGGTACGGCGCATGAGCATGAGGATGTGTCGATTTGAAAGTCGCTTGCTGATGTGGCGCTGGTTGGAGTTGATGGGGTGGAGGTTGAAGCTGATGCGGCGCTGCTTGGAGCTGATGTGGCGGAGGCTGCGGCGTAGTGGGCGTTCTCGGCAACGGAGAATGGGACGACGACGAAGAGTATGTCGAAGCTGGAGGCGGGACCAGGTGAGGCGGATGTCCATGTCCATGAGGAGTATGTTCACCGATATACTGCGGTTGGTAGTTCTGTGTTATCACAAATAAAAGGTTAAAAATTACACACAATTACACACATGTAAGTCACAATTGCCCCATCGAAATTTAAGTAACGATGCAAATTCTTTAGTATGCATATTCGTGCTGCGCTAGTCATATCCCGGAATTAGAAGTGCTTACATTGCAAAACTTGCTAATAAAAACTGAGACTTATGTACAAACGAGGTCCCCAGACTTGGATAATTACTCATCATGATCAACTCTGAATGAGTTCCACCCCAGCTACCCTTTCTCTAACCCTCGTTTCCCACCTATAGCGTAACTTTCAACAAAAGCGAAAAAAGTCCCGTTACGCTCCATTTCCTCAAGGCGAAAGTTCGTACTACGATACATATCTGTACTACGTTTTATATAGAGGGTTAAAAATATCTATAGCTGCGAAACGCAAATAAAATACCTGTCCACGAATATGGTTGCCGTTAAGGAGGGAATTGTTATGGGACGGCTGATTATGCTGATTATGGGGATGCATATGTGGGTGCGCTTGTCCTGGTGACGTCACCGTATTCAGGTTGCCTGTGTTCCCTCCAGGTAATTGGGTCTGGGGTTGCAACTTCATGATATGCGCTGTCATCTGCGGTCCCGGAAGACTTGCTGAGGAGACGTTGGCCATTATTTGCGAAGGGTGACCATGGTCGCCACGGAAGTTCATATTGTTCGCGTTGTTATTAATGTTGGCGTTGTTGCTTAAATTCCTAAGTCCACGGGGTTGGGTTTCTTCGGGTCGTTGTTCAGGGATGTTATTGCTGCCGTTGTTGTAAGACCCATACGCTGGGTTGGGTCCCGAATTGGGATGGTAGATTTGATGTTCGTGGGCAGACGGGTGTCCCGCATGAGGTGGTGGGTATGGTGGCATATGGTGGCCACTTGGGTGTTGCGGAGCGTGTCCATCACCTTCTACTCCTTCAGGTAGGGTACCCATGGGTTTGTAGTCACGGCGCATACGCGGCGGACTCGACGATCGCAACGAGTTCGATCTGACTACACTCGATGAGCGGGGCAAACCTGGTCCTCCACTTCCAGTCCCGTTGACCGCAAAGTTAGATTGGGGCGTCTTGCCTTCTCCTCGCACAATTGTCTAAAGAATGACGAGAAAGAAAAAAGTAAGGCTTGGCTGTTTCGCTATTCTAAAGAATGGAAATCCACTTACTCCTACCTTGATGTCAAGGATTTCGGTCGGGGTGATTTCGGACGGATCAACCAGCGGCGCCGGACGGTGCGGCGATCCGATCACTTTTCCATTAAGCGCATTAGCTGCTGGGTTCACAATGCCCGCCCACTGCGGGGGTAATCCTACATAGCGGCCTTCGCGTTTATCAAAACCAGTATGTACACGATGCTCGAAGTTGGTTGGCATAGAAATTGCCGGCTTCTTCTTCTTCTTGGTAAACATGGTCACACTAAAAACACAACCCAAACAAACATTCAGGTTCTCGTCGCAAAAACCAAGTGGACTAAGTCATATAACAGGCTGCCTAATGGTTTACCTAACGAACATGCAACAACTTTACGACAGAGCTAATAGACCCTTACAAATTTATTACGACTAGAGCTGGAGCTACGACAACAACGAGATCATCTTTCGCCGGGCAAACGAAAATTAAACACGTAAGGGGTTCAACTGTAAAACGTAACACGCGATACACTCTCGCATAGATGAAACTTTCCGCGAGATTTCTGGTTTCAAGTTTCCTGGGATTCTACCATACTCGTGGCATTATCCTCTAACACCACATCCCGGGTAATTACATACAACATATTCCCATAACCCAACGCTTCTGAAAGTCTTTTATTACCTAATGTGAATAAACTTCCATGTGTCTTTGCCCAAAGAGATGCTACTTTTAACCAACTGTGGGTAAGTTAGCGAGGTTTGGGAAACACTGCCGTAAGGTATTCCTCTTATAGTAAATGAAACGAAAATATAGTTTGATTTGCTACTCGCTTGACTAGAAGGAGAATCGCGACTGAGGAACTGAATATGACGCCAACTTAAAATGACGTTGAATTTTCAGGAAACCACATGGCCTTTCTTTCACCCCACTCAAGCCCCTTTTTTTCTCCCTCTACCATGCCGGCACCTTGCCTGTTAACAAGGTTTGGGCGCCAAAGTGGCTTAATGCATAGACGATCCATTTCTGAACTACACACCCGCTGCCATGACCTTTGATCCGTACCGTATACTGTAGAAAAGGGACGCAAGAAAACACCAAACGTCCAAGAATAGTTTTCTTTGTTACTAACAGACCGCAGTATTCATAAAACTCCACTAAAAATCACAACTTGAGTTCCCTAATTTTCACCTCACTCAACAATGCAAAAGCCGCAAAATCCCTCTAGCAAAACCCTGAAATGCAACACCTTGAATCACATACGCTCTTGAGAACCGTTTCCTCTCCTTTTTTCTGGCTGATTTTTTTTAACTTGTGGCAATTGGCTGTTCTTTTTTCTTGCACGTTCCTCCCATCGTCACTTCACTGCTTTCACAGGAAGACACCCTTTCCTTCCCCTGCCGTTAATCTCAACCCGCGGCAGTATTTAAGTCACACTAAAGGCAATTTCCGCTTCCCGTTTTATTTCCTTGACATATTCTTCTGCCTAACGGTTGGTTATTCCCCCAGCAGCCCAGTTCAATCCAAATAAGTCATTCTAGTACCACGCACGAAAGCAAAGTGCTTTTTTATTTTTCTTTACTCCCCCTCTAAAAGAATAAATACCAGCAGGGAAGCTCAACAAACGCCAAGGTGGCGTGCAACGAAGCCAGTGCAATCCAATTACCGAGCACTGATCGAAGTTGGACTGAACTGGGTTACAAAATACGACGCTTCCTGCCCTTATTTTTCGTCAAACCAACATTCGACAAAGGAGAGAAAAACGAGCACGGCGCACGTTCGCGCCCTTCGTCCTCTCCAGAACAACTATCCAGCTTAGTCGAATTCCGCAGTATGCATGTCATTATCGCAACAGTAGCTTCTCGTGAAAGAAAAGAAGTCGGGGGACAATAGAAGGCGGGCAACGAAAAATACGAGTGCATGCTTCCTTCCCCTTCGGTTTTGTCACCCCCATCAACAAGGTCATAAACGTTGTATGTCGATTGGCTGTATAATGTGGAGAATAACGCTTATGCAGACAACAATATCGTCTTACACGAGGGAAGTAGGCTGCTTTTCGGCCTTTTTCTCTCTTGACTGTGCATGCTTTGATGAAGTATGGCAGAAAGTGTTTGAATTCATAACGGACAGAGAAACTGACTCGCATTGAAAGAAAATTCTGTTCAGTCGTCATGACTACGCCATGGGGGCATCGAAAAGTGATACAAAAAGGACAACGCGAGGCATATGTAGAACGATAAAGGTATGGATGGAAAACTAAGAGGGAATAGGGAAGTTTGCTAATGTTGCTTTCCAAAGCGCGCCAGGCACGGACTTTGAACTTCCAACCTGACACCTCGAGACGCTAATGACCAAAGCAAGCAATAAGTAAGGACCCAACCAAGGCTCGCGATACTGAAGGACAGTGATATAGGATCAACTGTCATTGTTTGGCCGAGATTTGATAACGAGGCGAATACGATCTGGTTGCTCTATCATCTCTTCTTCAATTTCTTGAACGGAGCAACGAAGTTTTTTGCAAAATAGTAAAACAATTCTGGGCACTATATTGCAACGTAATACTACTCATGCATACCTTAACAGTTCCCAAGCTACAGACTTTCAAAAAGTGGACTATATCATTGATACCTATTCAAGCGAGAAGAATTTCAATCTTCAAGTGTAACACGATCACTGAGTACCAAATGAAATAATGAATGCATGCTTCCTTTTCCTCTGGTTCACTAGTCTTGTGAGCTTTGTAAGTCTAATACAAAATACGCCGTGCACGAAATCACCTTCGTGGATGTAGCTAAGTTCACTGCTCATAGATAATGCAAAGCCACTTCATGCTCGATAATGGATGAGATAATTGTTAACTGAAACCTACACCTCCAAACAAGACTCTGGAAAACGAAAAATGCATACTTACGCAGCTACAAAATTACTGCTAGCGCTCAAACTCCACAACCATAATTTACACAAGTTCACAACGTAAACTCAACCTAAGGTTTACGTAAGGATACGGATTGGTACAGTTGGAACGCGGCCAAACTTACCTCAAATCTGACGGTCTCTAACTTCAGAACAGAGTCCTTCTTTGCACAGCATTAATCAAGTCACTATTTCTCTTTATAAAGGCACATAAAGTCTAAAAACTCGCCCTCGCGCACCTGAACGCGTCGCCATCATGAAAATATGCGGTGGGCGGAGAATCTCAGCACGCAGGTGGAATACAGTATCGATTCCATTTGAAGACTCTATCGATATATCGGTACACAATGCCTCGATCGTGCGATACTTAAAAGTGGCGGCTTGGTAGCTGTCAAGGGGAAGAGAAAAAAATAGAAACTGCACATCTCTGTTTACGTACGCGTAATATTCGGGCAGTAGGCGCACGGCCAGTGTAAAATGCGGCTTTTCACGAAGTGAATTTTTCCAAGTCATCGTCAATACCAAGTGTGTGTGCGTGTTCCGTTTTTTCCTGACAGCACTTTGGGGGGCACTTGGAAAGAGTTTTGTGTATGGAACTGCAACCAAAAACAATTAAACTGGCCCTCGATTCGGCTTGTATGAACAAAAGCTCAGTTTACCACACTGTTTTGTAGTCGTTGACCCAACTTTGCCACAAAAGATAGGGCCACATAACACATCCCAGCCCAGCATGGAGGAGCCAGAAAAGCTCTGCCTTTCTGAACAGGATACTATTTCTGTGCCAACAAGTAATAACGTGACGGAAAATGGAGCTAGTGACAAAGAATTTAAAAATACGGCACCTCACGTTCCACCGATCACCATCCATTCAGTGGCCGGGTCAGGAAACCAGGTACCCATGTGGTCTATCACAACCAGTACAGCCGCGGCGAGCCCATCACCTTCGCCCCGGAACCAAACGCCGCCTCCACCTATAACTATAACCTTGTCCACACACCCGCCCCGGGTGACGTCTTCGCCGCCCAAAGCCCGGGACAACACGCTCAGCATTGCCAAGGAAGCTTCTGACTACCATCCCCATCCGAGGATCGTTCTGAAATTGCCCAAAGAAGCCGCTACTGGCCTGGCGGCCCTAGACGCCTTGGACAACAATACCGTCACTTCGGAGAACTCGAATCTGACGTACCAGTCGGAATCCTTGACGAACGATAATGACAGTTTACTACACCATCCCTTAGCTTCGAACGAGAACAGCAGTTGCACCACGTTTAGTGCAAGTATCGGTATGCCGCCTATGTCGAGCCTCATGTTCGACTCCAATAGCAGTACGCCGACGACCACCACCGAATCGGGGCGAAAGCGAAAGTACGTACGGAGAACGCTCGACCCGACCTTGTCAACTCCCTTGCGCGAGAGGCTGCACCGACGAGCCAAAGATTACAAACTCGACGTAGACGACGCTGTAGCCGTGGAGGGCATGGACATAGTCATCGACACGCCACCAGCCAAAAGAGGTCGCAAGCCAGGTCACACTCAACTTCAACTTCAGCTCCAATTCCCGGCCAATAACTTGTCGCCGGTAGCAGCAACAGCCGCCGAGACGTCGCCTGCAATTAATGGAGATGCCATTGCAGCTTTG
Organism: Triops cancriformis; assembly: GCA_020615345.1. Taxonomy (NCBI): domain Eukaryota; kingdom Metazoa; phylum Arthropoda; class Branchiopoda; order Notostraca; family Triopsidae; genus Triops; species Triops cancriformis. Next base: position 25,161 of record JAHZNP010000099.1, read on the forward strand.
GCCACAGTCATGCCAGAGAAGCTTCCGCCTGCTAAACGAGGGCGTAAACCTGGATTCAAACTGAATCGTCCGCCAAAAACGCCGAGTGAGACTCCTGGACAAGCTGGTGATGAAACGCCCAAAGTTAAACGCGGTAAATTTGGCAACTTGATTTTTACTGACGTTTGTTATAATCAGCAAGTGTTAATTCATGGCTGTTAAAACACATAGGACGGAAAAAGAAAGAAAAGCGTGTGGTCAAAAAGGTTTCGACACCGAAAACGCCTTCCACTTTTCAAGTGAGGTTTGCATTTCTTGTTTCGAAGTCCCTGTCTAAAATTACTGTTCTTGTAGGTTCTGGAAGAAGACACACGTATGAGCATGGGTGGCGGAGTTAAGAACTTCACCAGCATGCTAGACACACCCATACAGTTTTCAGCTAAAAGCAATCACAGCAATTCGTTTGCGTCACCCAGCGTCAATTTAATGGGAGTCGAGGAGACCTCCGATTCAACTAACACGTCCGTCAAGCAAAAGAAACTTTCGCGGATGGAAGTTTTTGATCCTAAGTAAGGCAGACTTGTACTTGTCACCATTGAATGCAATTGAAATAATTTTATTCTTATTTTCTGTTCCGTAGTCATGTTAGTATTACCGCCGAACAATTGTACGAGTACCAATGGCCACCGGGAGACTCTAGCGCGGAGTATTACTTGTTACAAGAACAGGTTTCTGCCTACTTGGGTCTCAAGCTACACAGGCGATACCCGGAGTTGAAACGGCGGTCATTAGAACTGATCGAACGGACCTACTTGAAAGAAAAGGGAGTTGTTTCTGAAGTCACGTGCGATTTAGGTAACAATTTGTCGCTAATTCTTGCAAAATGAGTTTACATTTCTTATTTGGGAATGCGTTGTCATCAGGTTTGACAGCTATTCCTAGTCGTGAAGTATTGGATATATTATTCAACGATTTTCCGGATAAGTACGAGGAATATCAACGTGTGGTCCATGAAAGGAAAGAGCAAGCGGCCAAAGCGAAACAAAAAGGTAGAAATTGTGGCTAATGAATCGTCTGTCAATACCCATGGGGTTTCTTATATTTAGCTGCCTTGGCTGCTGAAAAGGCCAAACCCATGGATCCCCGCACAAGAGCCATCAAGTCATGTAGTACTTGGAATGTAGCATTTAACCGCGAGCGCAAAGACGAAAGACGTTACTGTATAGACACGCAGACGTGGATCATTCACGGACCACGTAAAGTTGTCACCAAGCCCCGTCCAGTGGACGACAACAGATTTTACCCAGTGGCACTTATTCCTGGGCAGTATATCGATGGTTTTAGAAAGTAAACTTGACATGCTTTAAGTATGCAGCCATGGAACTAACCAACTTCATTAGGTACACGCCAGCTGAACTAAGGCGATTGCCGGTGAACACAGTCACACGAGCACCGTGGTCAAACTCCAAAGAGGAAGAAGACGGAGATCTTTCTGATGCTGAATCAGACAAAAGTGCCTCAAATTCTGATTCAAGTTCTTCTCCTGATTCTAGGTATATTTTTTTAAAACGACTTTAAATATAAGTCTACAAACTATTTTTTTTTTCGTTGTTGATGACAGTTCCGATTCCAGTGATGACAGCTCATCAAGTTCGGATGAATCTCAAGAAGAGGAACAACAGAAAGCGAGCTGCACCGAAAGAAAGTCTGCCAATGACTTTCAAAGCTGTGGCTTAATGTGCAAAATGTGTGGGAAAGGCTTGAACCAAGCTAGCACTTTTAATGAGTCGGAAACTTCGCCCTGCTCGTTTTGTCGTGCCAGCGGTAGCTAACTTATCCAATTTTTTTCTACAATCCACGTACAGTTTATGCATGCATTGTTTGGACGAAGAAAAAAATGCCCCAACAAAAAGATTATTGCGCGAGCGTCAGTGAGCGAAAGTTGCCATGCCAATAAAGAGAATGTCTTTTACAACTGCCGAGTACTGACTTACTTTCAGATTTGTTTTAAACAGCCTACCTTTAGGTAGGCCTCGTACAAGGTGGGAAGGTTATTAGATTCACCACTGTTACAAGCGGCTCGACATTCCAGCCGCTGATCTGATGTACGTAACCCAAGGCTATTCTTTGGCTTGCTCGAATCGGGTTCTTTTTCTTAACAGATTTCTAACCATTTCGGACCATTTTCTAAAAGCATGATTTCCATGACTGGGATCGTCATGAGAACTGTGCTTTTAGAAGATCTTAGGTGTAAATTGCATTTTGTGTTAAGCTACGCGGAAAATGGAAATTATCACAAATGAAACTAGTACGGAACTTGGAACAAGGTTTATTTTGTAAAGGGAAAGAAACCAAAACACACACATTAACCAACACTCCTACACCCACTATAACAGCGAGCATCTTAGATATCTCAAATATGGCTTAAACGGGAATAACACATGAGATGAATATAAAATGAGTATGACACTTCAATCCTGCCACAGCAGGGCCGTACCCAGGATTTTGGTTCGGGGTTTTTTTTTAATATGCATTTTTTTTTGGACATGTGGGCATTCTCCTGTGTTACCATTGTAAAACAAAATTTCGGGGGTGTTTAAACCCTCAACCCCCCCTGGGTACGGCCTTGTGCCACAGACTTCTCGAAACCCACGTAACGTACTCAACGTGCTCTAGAATTACGGCATCGAACGCAAGTTCACGAAAGTTTATTAGGCCTGACGTGCCGTGTATAGACGTGTGACTTTCAGTATTGTACAGTACAGTTTGCACGTCGCAATGTAAGAAAGGTAGTTAGTTTATAAATATTGACCAACGTTGAACAATGTTAAAGAAATTTTAGTGCAACGGTACGTCAGACAAGTTTTAAATTCGTTGCATTATATTTACTCGCTTTAGCGCAATTTTCAGCTTTTTGTTTCGTTCGTCAAATCTCATTTGAATACTTAATCACCAGAATTTGCTTTTGGTTAATTCGCTAAGCTTGAAGCCCCTCTACCCTATCAGTACGTTACACTTTCCGCAGCACGCCAACTTAGCTGTTAAGGCGTAAGTCCACTGTGGAAGTTTTTTTCCGAAAGTTAGAAGGAAGAAATTAGTAAGTAATTAGGCAAATTAGTAACAGGAGCATTAAGAAGCGTTTTACAGAGGGACCGATCACTAAGCTGGAGCTGTTGATAATTTTGAAGCTCCAAAGGGAGCATTTTTGCCTTCCCAAAGGAAGCCTTCCTTCCAACTTTCGGAAAAAAACTTCCACCGTGGACTTACGCCTTTAAGAAAGTACACTTAGCCCTTTGCAAAAATGTCTCAGCTTTTCTGGGAGGTTAAGTACGCTAATGAGATTGCGTCAGTGCAGGCTTTTCTGTATGTTTTTTCAAATTAGCAGAAAAAGTATCGGTAAGCCAGTTATATTTAAGTGTTACTGGTTTTGACCCACAGCAAAAGCGTAAAATGAAGACAACCACAATTCAAGAAGAGAAGGGAATCCTACGGGGCCCTTAGAACCCACAGCAGCAATTCATACTATAATTTTTGGCGTACATAGTACGCTTAATGAATTGTATAAGAAAAACATTAAGGTTAGACTTCAAGTCGCAAGCCTGATACGCTTATATAAGTTTTGGACGACTCGAAACCCAAAACGGGGATCACTGATAAAGCTTGCTGGTCTAGCCTCAACGAACTATCTTTGCTTAATTCTTTGATAGCTGTTTCCAAGCTTAGAACAGACACCTGGCTAGTTATAAAAATCCTTAAATTAAACTTGGTATCCGCCGTGGAATCACGCATTAAATGCTGCACTGCATACCGTAAAATTTGGATCAGTTCATCAGAATTGGTACCGGCAGCGTTTTCTGTGGAAAAAATGAAGTTCCATGGAAATGATGGATTTGAACAATACAGCACGCATTACTTACCTGCTTGACAACTAGTAATAGACAATTGCCCGTCGAATGCCCATCCACGTCGCAGGGACACAATCGTTCCGCTTTCCATGCAGAAACCCGTTTCCAAGTCTAGAGATAAAACTCAAGCTTTATGAGTGACACATTAATAACTAATTTGTATACATTCGCTTTTCCGGTTGTACCGATGGGCCCATACTTGCCATTCTACCAGGGCATTTCTTGGCAAGGCCGGTACAATGACATAATCTACAATGGCATCGTTGGACTCAGCTTCCCATAACTTTCGAGCTATTTCAATGTAGCTTCGGTCAGTCACGTAACACACAGCCTAACAAAGAGATTATCTACTTACTATGGACATAAAATAAGCAGAAAAGTACGAAGGAAACCCTACATGAGTGACGTCGCGAATGGACATATTTTCTGACATGGCCGAAATAACTCTATTGATATGTCTAAGTGCCAGCTTGCACTGAAGAACTACACCACCCTTCTCTGGCAACATCATGGACCCTGGTATGAGTCCAATCTGTCCAGAGACGAAGAGCACATCCCCAATCTAAGGCGAATATGAAGTATTTTAGAGTGTAGGCTATGGCTATTGATATTACACAATTCATTTGTTACTTCTTTAGCTTGACTGTACGGTCCTATATTTGCTGGAGCCCAGTGCGAAATGCTTTGCACGTGCATTGTATTAACGCCATATTCGAGATGGTCCACAATTTGCTTTTTGCAACATGAAGTGGCTTCAAACATGAATAAAACGTCGTCTGGCAGGGGAACTTGCACGCAAACACGAGTGGGTGGGTTTATGAGGAAGTAAGTTCCGTAAATTTGATTAATAATAGAGTAATCGCTCATCGATTTCACATATAAGGAGACGGAAACCAAATTTCCTAAGGTCAGCTCATGAGATTCCAGCAACGCTAAGAACGTACTGTTTAAATCATAGCGCAAAGATTCACGGGGACTTACTTATGACTTCATTCATGGTGTTCTGGGTTGCCTGTCTAATATCTTCATTCGCCGGATCTAGCACGCATGCTACGCCACTGATCCAACCCCATGAAGCCTTGTTAGTTACAATATTAGGTGTCTGGTGAAGTCTTTCACACGAATGGGAGGGATTATTGACGACAGTAGGAACTTCTTCGATGTCGTCTGTCATCAAGTCAGAAATGTATGACAGCGGGGTAAGCGACCTTAGCGGTTGCTCAACAGCTTCCTGACAAGTACATGATAGATACACGCTCTTGCACGCTGACAGATTGCTCTTACCCTTTTTTTCTTTTCCACGCTCAGATTGGTGAGTTTCAAGTAAGCTACTGGAGCTATTGGATCATCTGAATGCATCACAACTTGATAGCCATTCCTACACGGAAAGAATCATACAGTTTTTTAATAAGGCTAATAAATTATTGCTACAAAATTATCTTCTTCTTAAAAAGAGGGCAGTCTAAAGTGAATGTTTCGTATTCGCCTCCTTCTCCGCAAACGTTTATTCCGAATTGCTTTCTCTATATTATTAAAAGACCTCAATTAAAAACGAAAGTAACATTTTGCCGTTCGTATACCAGATTTTCGAGTTCGTTTTTGATCTGGCTTAACTCCAAGCCAAGATGTTTCTTAGGCTTCAATCCCAAGGCCGCTACTTTCACGATAATAGCTTTCAATCCGGAATCGATCATCTCTTGCAGGAGTTCACTCTGATTCCTCCGCCATAAGTAAGACAAAGCTACAAGGCCTAGTCGATTACACCTAATAAAATTGCATGTATTATTTCAGCATGGAGATACGAGATGATGACTAACACATTTTCTACCCTAACCCTTTGGTAGTTTGAAAGTATAGCTCCAACACTTACGGCTTCGACTTGCAGCTCTTCCTAAAAACAAACATGATTTTTGACCGTAAAAACCATCTAGGAATACTACTTTTAGCCGAGCCAGAAGACGATACAAGTCCTCAACCTCATCCCCTGGGTCCACCGTGTAATCTACTCCTTGCTGTAAGCTGCCTCCTGTTATATTTTCCCTATATAAAGGTAATTCCATGGCCTCCGCATAGTGCTGAATAGCATCATGACCAACAGTCTGATACATATAACTGTCCAATTCATCTGGAAACGAGAGAACAAATAAATGAAGACCTTTTCAAACAGCTAAAAATGGATGCAAATCTAGACCTTTATCTCCTGCTACCGGTCGTAGGTTTGCCAATGCTACAATTTCATGCCCACTAGCAACGCACTGCATCATATTAAAACAACTGTCCTTCCCCCCACTAATTAGCGCAGCAACCTTCATGGTTTTATGTGTTAACCTCACGAAACTATTAACTCCAGGTAATGTATTGTCAGTCATGTGCGACTCCAAACATGCGCACGTGTGACAGCTCCTGGGATGAACGCCTTTGGCGGGGAAAAGGCGACAATGTGTCGCCGTTTGACTCCTTGCGCTGTGCTGCGCATGCGATCTCGTAATAGAAGGCGAACGATTCGTTACATTTAGGTTTCGGTGAATAAAAAGTAGATGCGACTTGAAGCTGAATTTAAAAAGCATGAATAAAACAACAAAACTGAGTTTTTGTATGCATGCTATACGAGTAAATCATCCGTGAAAATCTTTTACCACATTCGTCGTATGACCCGAAAAAACACGCGATATTAACATTTTAAGGCCCCGGTATACACAACTTCCGAAATTTTAAAAAATAAAAGATAGGGACACGCTTTTATTCTTACAAGGTAGGTCTGCTCAAGTGACTTATAACAGAAGCAAAACGAAGTCAAACAGAAACTCTGGATAGCGGTAAAGCATAATAAAATCAAACAAAACCTTGAAATTTCATACACAATATCACAAAAACTACCAAACAGATCTCTTTTTTCTCTTTATCATAAAACTTTAAAAATTCAGAGCTAGTGCACTACATTGCCCGATTTCCATTTTTCTGTACAATAAGAAAGTAGCACACATTCAGTCAAAGTTTACAAATTTATCAAACTCCTTTTTTCACAAAAACTCGATGTTGTGTACTAGTCATCACTAATAGCAACTTTACTATCGAAACAATATCTTTGAAATTTTGACAGTTTTCAAATTATGGTGTCTGAAATCGTCCCATGTTATTCGCCCATAAAGGGTTTGTGTATACCGGGGCCTTAAAGAAGACAATCTGAAAGAATTTTTTCCCCCAAGACAATACATTGCAAGTGAAGATTAATGGACGACGTTCAGAATTTATTAGTCAAATCGTGAAAACTACATCCACCTGCGCCATGTGTCTATCGTATAACAAGGTTGTCGCTAATACTGACTTTTGCAGATAAACTACAAAATCCACGTTTGAACACTGGGTAGAATGCGGCATACTTCGTTTTCAAAGACGGCACGGTCATTTGACGGGATACTTTTTTAGAAGGCTAAAATACTCCCAAGCATAGGAGTCAACTGGCATGTTAACTAAAAAAAATATGTCTAGTCCATGTTTATCCTTTCGTCTGTGCTTTTTTTCTACTTTGTTCTACCTTGACAAATTGGAACGGTATTACGTAACTTTGCACTGTTTCCATTCTCTGATTACCTAAACGGGTTACAAACTTTCTATTAAATCACGACCATTCGTCATTCTGCAATCTCGGATGCTATTGACCGACATGATTTGCCACGTTTTTCAATGAACTCGAATATCTTTCCTTGGTTTAAACATTGTTGCGAGTCTTTTAGATTTAGCCATATTGTATTTAGTCTTGCGAACACGCTTATACTGTCCCCATTTCCTATCAGAACCCTCTTCTTTTACACGGACAGCAACACACGTATACGTAGCAAATACTACGAAAACGACTAGCGACGCAAGATGCGGGGGGACACCAAAGAGGGGAGGGGAAGACTAGTTATGCTAAACGAGATCGAGAGAATATCAATCGAAGTCGTACCTTTCTTGGATAAGTTGCGTCAAACCAAACTTTCAGAATATGCATTTATTTCAATAGCTTCCGTACTGAATTGTGATAAACGTATCTTTAAACATAGGTCAATTAATACCACTTTCTCTTAACAATTCTTAATGAACATAAAAGGGGGCCGATGCATAAAACAGGGATGTCGTGTGACGAAGCTTTTAAAAGAAACTTGTGTAGCGTTTCTTACGCGTACATAAATTATACGTCACACGTCGCACAATCCGAGTAACTTTAACCGGAGCCTTGTTTACCCCAATATTGATCAAACTCCCTGGATCATAGTATCACTGCTGAACACGGCCATAGCAACGTAAGGTGTCTCTATTCATATGAGTGCAACTCCTGGATGTTAACAACGATCAAACAAACTTTCGGGGTGAAAGGAGGCTTCCGTCGTTTTGCAGGAAGTGTTCCCGAAGAGTCAACACTTCCATAAAAAAGCGCAGTCACCTATTTTGTGCAAAGAGTTGTAAAAACTATGGGCGTGAAAGTGTGAAAAATGAACTCCCGCAAAATTTACAATGGAGATTGGAGGGCTGATAAACTCTACCACTTCTTTTCCAGTTTTCCATCATCGCCTCCCACTTTAGTCAACGCCAACATGGGTAACGCCGTTCCTGGTTGTCCAAAGCGAGTTTCGCAGAAAAAGAAACGTTCCGCTAAGGCCATATCAGACTTAGCCTACAAGAACACATGGTCTTCTTTATTAAAAACGTCCCAAGCAGACGGACTGCAACTCAAGTATTTCCCCACCAAGTCTCCAGTATTCCAATCAAGTATTCTAAGATACGGGAAAAGTTTTGACGACGACGAACTCTTCTACTATCGGCGAGGTTTGGGCAAAGTGGAGTTCGATGTGCCTCGCCGTCGGGTCCGTAGTGCAAGCCCAGTTCGCCGAAGACGATTTCGCAGTATGCATTTCACCAGTCCGGAATTTCGGGCTACTTCCTCCCCTGGCAAAAGAACCGTGTCTCCATTTATGCTCGAAAAATTCATGACAGAAGCTACCAGGTGCGTAAGCCTCAACTTACACCCACCTATGCTTTCCACGCAAGATTCTTTGGAAGCAAACGCATCTTCGGCTGGTGAGTCCTTGGTAGTCAACACATCCAACGGTTTGTCAAACTCCGATTCGATGGAGGTGAACGCTACTTCAACACTGATATCCAGTGGAAACTCAATGGGGGTGAACCAGTCAATGTCTTCAGGTCAGATCAATTACTCCATGGAGGCTCACCAATCTTCATCAATGGACGCCGAAATCTCAGACAGTTCAATGGCAGTCAATGTGACGTCATCCCTACCTACCAGTGGCACATCTATGTTGAACAACGTCTCATCCTCCAGCGACAACGTGGAACGGATCGTAACTAGGATACTCCAGAACGAGCCCCAGAGTCAAGCATCGCACGGAAGAAAATCGTCTTGTAACCCGCTAAATTCCTACGGTCGAGAATGGACGAAACGCTTCCTTTACACGTAAATGGTTAATTTTGTTTCAATTTAAAACTCAAACCTTACAGAATACTTGTAGACTGCCAGCGCCATCGTATTCTTCGAGGATAGAATCTCCCTTACCCTCGAAAATCGCTACGAACGACTTGCCCGAACATACTCAGAAATACTCCTCCAGTCCCGAACTGCGCGACTTAGCAGTATGGCAAACTTGGCGCGATTTTACGTCAGAAAAATGGCTGACACAGCACCGTAGCCGTCGTGCCATCGCTGAACTAGCAAGAGAGAAAGCACGCGAAGAGGATGCTTACAGGTAAAAGTTGCAGTATCTTTAACAGACGTAACTTTCAAGCGTCACATGTCCAACCGCAGACAAATCCGTAAAGAAATCCGCTCGATGGAGTTGCGACGATCTTCTTCAATTCCACGAATCTCTTCTTCCCGCGGCTACCGCAAAACCTGCCAAGCTTACATGTACGCCCAGCAGAAAGCCCAAACTGCTCGCCGGAAAACTAAACAATGGGTGTCTGATTTTGGAAAGTCAGACGAAGCACTTAACAGAGAACTAAACGTCAAAATACTTCAGAATGCGGAAATAACTCCGCTGCCAAGTAAATCAAGTCCCAAAAAGGTAATTACCACATTCCAAGTGACAATATCCTGGAAGCTAACGTTACTTCCCACAGGAGACCAAGCGTCGTTCAGCGAGCACAGTACTGGCTAGTAGTTTCAGCGAAGTATCACCGTGTCGCAAGCAAGCCAACTCACCAGTCGATAAGAGGAAAAGGGACATAGCGAAACTACAGCCCGCCAGTGGAGATAATATTGCTTCAGTGTTACGTCGTGCCATGGCCAGGTTCGCAGAGTACCTTTTTCCAATATGCGATAAACTTTTTATTTATATAGGAGAAAGTACGAGCAATGGGAGTTGACCCAAGCAGTCCAGCGCCAGCGTGAAAATGACAGGAAGCAGCGTATCCGTGCCCTGCGACTGGATCCTGCATGGAAGAAGGCTGCAGGCGCCGGAGCCAAAGTAGCGGACCAAGACATTTCAGCTCGCAAATGCTACAAGGAGGTTGTCGAACGAGAACGCCTCATGCAGTACCACATGGAAATGGACGAGATGTTAGCAAGAGTGTGGCAAATGCCTCCACTCTTCGACCGATTACCCAGGGTACGCATTTCGCTTGCAATTACCGGGCTCGGAAATAAATCAGCTTCTTTTCCTAGAACTCGGAGTCATATTATGCCAAAGATAAAGAAGACGGAAGGTGCTCACCGACGAAGTATCGACCGGACACTTCTCAATTAAGGAAAGCCTACTCGCCAATACGGAACACACTCTTAACCTTGCCATGTTCGGTGGAAAGACTCGACAGAAAGAAGTCGAATAAGACGAGTGGCCAATCGCGTTCGAATAGTGGTAAAGAGCCGAGACCTCAAGCTCATTAAGCGCTTGAATTTTCGTCAAGCAATATTTGATTAGAATTTTGTTACGTACAGCACTGATTTCAACTTACTGCACTAAGCTCTTGTCTACCGCAAAGTACACGAAAAACAAATAAAGTTTTCTAAGGAAACGAGGAAGTCTGTATTACTTCGATCCAAGGCAGGTAGAAACACGGATGACCTGGGCTGGAAACAGAAACAATAAGACCACAAAATGACTAGTGCTTACTATTGCTTCTTTCGGTAGGAAACTTTTTCAGGTCATGAAAAGAACAATAAGTTTTCGAACAATTCACACGTGCCGACTTCAGCTTCTCATTCATAACGCAAAAATAGATTAGACGGCCCACGAAAGATAGGTACTCGAAAGCCTGATGATATCTAGAATTTAGATACTAATAAACTAGCGCGATAATGGTTATCGTCCGACAATTACGAATCTAGCGATTCACGCAGTAGTCCAAGGTACGAAAACATGGAACACATTGTCAGGCTAGGGCATACGACCCCTATTTTCGTACGACAAACGCTTGAGACATGTGGGTGCACCTATTGCGCAAGACAGAAAAACCCATTTTTTTTAACACCCCCATGACCTACATACCTTGATAATACGATAACATCGTGGCGTAGCCAGTGGAATGCCATACATGAAAAGCTTGACCACACTCCATTTTACAAAAGCGCTGCCATTTGTTGTTTATATCAAGTCCAATGCCAAGTAAAATAATGCATTCGGTGCATCTGGAACAGTCCGTAAATACTTTTAGCGCATTTCATTAACGTTATCTCGGAAGTAATATTCCCTTCGTGATGAATACATAGCATCATCGTACTGACCAAAGTTGGTATCCAACGCTTGCGAAATAGATGAGATTGCCAACGACTAGTTTAAACCCTGTTATTCTAGCACTGTTTCTTACTGATATTGCTTCATGACTCAGTGAACGCGAGCAGTGCGCTGTCCAACCTTTTGCAAGACAGGGGCCATTTCGAGCTGAAAGACGAAAACCAAAATACCAAAGCCAACTTTAGTGTCAATGACTGAAGCACTACGTGAACTTCTTATCTTCATTTGCCACTGAACACAGCCTCACGATACGTTGACTGCGCGGATGACATGAATGATGACAAAGCTCTGGATGGAAAAAGGCACGACGAAATATTCGAAAACTTCTGCGGAAATAGAAAATAGCAAAATTATGTCCAGCATGCCTAACGTAGGACATAGATGCCCCTAGTAGGATTCCATTCTGATTTTTTTTTTAAATCTCGATCTGTGTATGGGGACAACCTATATATCCTAAAATGCAATTACGCAAGCCATGTAACGAAGTCAATTAGTATATGATAAAGTTGTATTTACATATTTGCTCACTGGACAGCAGACGTCATTTCTTACAAGTTTTCGGACGCGGGGGTCACATTAGTACAACCAAGGAAATCTACTGCAATCCATTTCGAATAGCACCTACTGAATGCAACCATCCTCGAACTTAAGCAAAAATAAGATGCGGTTGATTGCTTACAACTGGATCTTTCACAGGATACCCAGTTCCTTTGGTACGACATCCAACGAGATGCATTAAGTCACGACATCAACCTGAACATTCGCAAAAAAAATTGTCCCCGTTTTCCCCCCTACCGTGGAACTCAAAACGAAGAGATAGTTTTAAGAAAACTTTACCAGTTTTATTAGCAAATGCTTCAGCATTGATGACTTCGTAACAATTCTCTCTTTCCCCAAACGATTCAATATGAATCAGGTAACTTCAATGCTACAGCGGACGTTGAGCATCGCGGGTCGGTAACATTTTGAACGAATTTTTAAGATGCGCGAACAAACGTAAAAAGGGAAAAGAAACGTTTAGTCAATATGCCTTGTTCTACCTGTGTCGCAAACTCCGAACCCAAAGCGAGCAACAAGGTGATGGGGGACAGAAGTTGCGTTCGACAGACCGAAACATAAACTGGACAATACTGGACGACACGCCGTCAGTTTGCAACTGCAATGGAAAATCTGTACATAAATTCAAACAATATATACGACGTGACCTAAATTCCATTGGGACGGCAATGGTAGTCAAAAAGGCTGCTCTTCCACACTCGCTTTCATTGCTTCTGTGAACAAGACTATGACTGGTATCAAAAGGGGAAATGGTAATCAACTTAGTTGGCGACCATCGGTACGCAATGAAGAGAGAAATCTATCCAAGCTCTCAAGACCGTCATCTTCCATGGGAGCAGGGCCCGTTGACTTGAAGGAATCCACCATGTAGACTTTTCTCTTCGCGACAAATCTATGTTTAGGCAAAGGAAAAGAATTGTCTGGTTGAGCTTGAAGTAACCTGGTAGAACAGGAACAAGATGACGAAACTGGACAGCCGCAGGACCTCCGTTTCACGCCACACGCGTCGGGCAATGGCGTCGAAGGACGGTCCACGTCCATCTCTTGAAAAGACTGATGAGCGGATTTGAGTTTCATGGACTGGGCATACTCCTCAGTCCAGTAACTCCTTACTGCAGTTACTGAAACGATTGGAGTGGATGCTGGAACGGGCTGCTGGGGAACACGGGCCGACTCGATCTCGGGGGCTACGTGACTGACAGGACAGGCTGACAATTCGGAAATTTGGGGCAGCAAATGATTCTTCAATTCCCTCCACCTGCGCTGGCGATCCTCTTGGCGCAACTTCAAGTCGGTTTTAGATCTCTGTAAGGCGCAATGAATAATAACTTCCCGACGTAAATCTTGTTTACGGTTGCGACGTAGTTGTGCACGATGCTTTGTAAAGCGGCTCACCCAAGCAATTAATTCTTCCGTGGAAAACTCGCTTGAAGAAATGTTTTTGGTAGCTTTGACTTCATATACAGGATACCCAGAAGCGGAGGCGAGATCTGGCAAGCCACCCATACTAGCTTAGTTAGGATGGATGACGAAAGAACGCTTTTCTACAATGGAGAGATTAAGCGTCAAAATGGCGGCGAAACGTACTGCGTACGAACTTGTTGCGTTGCAAACGGATGTCAGAATTAAAGGTCTACTTTGTCACTTGCACACTTGCTGAAGTAGTAAAAACGATAAACTACCCAACAAAGGTAACTTAACGACTTACAGAATTAATTTTTGATGTTTTTCAAAAATATTGTTTGGCGAGGTGATCTGGACACTTCCACAGCCTGTAACGCTGAACTCCGAAATGGCGGACAGGGTGCGTCGCTTGCGCAGGAAAGGAGGGACCATAACCGGTTTGGACTGGTTCTGGGTGTTGTTGGAATTTACCAGACCCTAAGGCTGCATATAGGGGACGAGAACAACACAGCTTTCGCTTAGAGGGAGAAAGCTTGAATTCCTGGACGTCATTATTTCCGTTGCTTTTCCTAGAAGTTCTTTTCCCAGAAAAGCTACATCTAGCCAGCTTCGTTTTCCTACTTTTGTACCGAAAAGGATAGTTAGCTAACTGTTTGTGTTGCAAGTTGTGGCGAAGTGTGGGATATTACGGACGCTTCACTGACGTCACAAGATCAAAGCAAAATGCTCCATGTGGAGAATGCTTCGTTCTTTAATATCATATTTTTGTGTTTTCTATTCAACCCTCAAATATGGTGAAACGTATTTGAGAAAATCAGGAAAATAACAATAAATAATGTACACATTAACAGTAAGTAGGACATAAATTGTTTTCTTTGCGTAATGTAACGTATTCGAGCAATAATTCGAACAGTGCCAATGGCGTTACTTATGCAACCAGTCGTGTTATGAACGCATTTTCCTAACAAAGCGAATACTTTCAAATTTCGCGCTCTTAGACTACTCACTTCGACAGTGAAAAGAAACTAATGGGATTAACGACAGCTTGGGTATACTGTACGAAAAGGGAGAACTCCGCCGGCTTCTGTAGGTGTTCGTAGTGAATTTGTAAACAGCTCTATTCGGCGGGAAAACCGCCCGAGAGCTGTGTGTAAAGAAAGCGAAGGTGGCTATAGGAACGTAGATCTGTGAAGCCGTTTTGCCGCCACGTGACACACGTGGCCTCTTTTTAAAATTTGGCGATTTTTAAATTTGCTAAAATGACCCGTAAAAGCAACTGGTGTACAGTTTGCCGGGTTTTTTTGTCGAATAGGAAATCGTTGTTTTGATTCTTTACAAAACAATAACTCTCTTTTGTCAGAAAAACGTTTCGATATTCCTATCTGTTTTCAATTTATTAAGATGTCAGCATAGTTCAGTGAAACAAGGACTGGAAGTCTTCATAATCGTGGTATTCCCAAGCTTCGTACTTCATGAATATGCCAGCGAAATCCTTGCATGTATGCAGGTGTATTGTCAGAATATAATAAACCAGTGCACCTCTTATTGTACGTCACAATATCTGTGAAACCATAACGAAAGCTAACGAAAATAAATAATAAAGTACACAGCACTTAGGTCAGGGACAAACAACATTGGCAGGCCAGTCGCAAACTTTGTTGATAGAGTTAAAGAGTGTTCCGGTTGGACAAAATTGGAGTGTCGCAACCCCGTTTAGACAGTTGTAAAACTTGCCGCAGTCAGTGGGACAAACGTAAAGTCCGTTACCGGGACAAACATCTATGAAATAATAAAGATTAGTTAAATAATAAAGTCTTTTAAAGAATGTCATGCTTACAAGATCCAGGCAGTTTCGTTGTTACGATGCTCGATTTCGTGGTAGTTGTAGTTACTAGGGGGGCTTTGGTTGTTGTTGTTGTAACAGGCGAGGAAGTCGTTGTAATGGTCGAAACACCTGACTTCGTAGTTGTAATGGGCGAAGATGTCGTGGTGGTGCTTATAGATCCAGAATTCAGAGCATTAACAATAGCCGTAATTAAAGGATTTTTTCCAAAACCGCACACATTATTGAAATCATCCATAGCCGCGTCCCAGATCATCGCCCCACCAAGGTTTTTGCTCCTAGCGTAGCTACCCTTTTTACTTGCAATAGCCACATCGTCGTACCCAACCCAAGTCATACTAGAACTTGAGTAAGCGTACGGGCCGGCATTACCATTAGGATCTTGGACGACAGTCCAGCCGCCGGCCTTAATATTGCTGCAGATTTCCCAGTACGCGAGCAACCCAGGTTCTTGAGTACCAGACCCTCCAGCAGCTGGTCCACTAGCGTATGCCTTTGGTGGTGCGACAGAGCTGAGACTGTTGATTTTCCAGGTTTTTCCATAGGTCGGAATACCCAAGACGAGTTTACTGGGCGAAGCTCCTTTTTGGATCCAGTAGTTGACCGTGTAATCAACATTGTTACCGTCAGCTTCCCAAGGTCGTTTGTAAAGCGGTGCGTGCGAGTCAGCGTTGCTTTCCCAGGGACCGTGCATGTCGTACGTCATGAGATGAATGGCGTCTAAGTTGGCACTGAGCGTGGGTACGTCGTAGGAGCTATCGAGCACAGCCGGACTGGCAGACGCAGCCATTGTTAGCTGGTACGTTGTACCGAATTTGGCGCGCAAAGCCTTCACTAAATTAGCGAAGTTGGTCTTGTCGGCCCATGTAGGGTACTCCCAGTCCAAATCCAAACCATCGAAGCCGTACTTTTGCAAGAAGCTCACGACGGAATTCGTAAATGTTGCGATGGAAGTGGACGAGCTGACCATTGACGAATACTTGTTATTCTGCGAATCGTTCCAGCCCCCAATAGCAATGAGAACTTTCACGTTCGGGTTTTTCTGTTTGAGTGCCACGGCTTTTGCGTAATTGCCCAAGTCGATGTCCAACCAACTGTCGAAGGGTTTAATGGTGTTGGTAGCGGCGTCAAGAGTAGCGAATGCGTAGACAACATGCGTGCAAAGTGAGAGGTCGACGTTGTCGGTTGTAAACTTAGCCGTACCTGTTTGCAATAGAAGTGAGGGTTAGTCGTTTATTTGGTATAATTTTGATAAAAAGTTCAATAATATAAAATGATTTTGAATAATTACCTGCCCTGTAATAAGCCCAGTTTGGGTAATAGCAGACCATTTTCGGCCCAGCATCGACTGCTGCTGCTAAGAGTAAGCACCAAAGTGCTAGGGATATGCGCATTTTGCTGTTAGAAGTTGCTTCGTTTTCCTTGAGACGGAGACAGAAGAGTGTCCGACAAATGTTCTGAAGCCTGCCCCTTATATACTAAGTACCCAGGCCTTCTGAAACGCAATTCGAATCTTAGTCCAAGCTATTACACAGCTGCGCCTTTTTACTGTTTCAAACACGATTGACACCTGTGTGCAAACAAGATCACACTAGATTGCTTACTGCCACGTCAGAGAGGCTGTTCAAATATTTTTCAGAATAGTCTCTAATTTTGTATGTGAATAAGTACTAACGCGTCTGTTATACGCGTATCACCCTTACATGCATGAAAAAAACACTTCTCAGTCCCAATTTTACAGGACACAAACGGTGACCTTAAAAGTTCAAACAATTGGTGGTGTGGTTAACCATACACGGAAAAGATAATTATTAACTTTTTAGGCCTATCCACTTTCGTTTTTTTCTATCTACAATGTATTATATATTTTTATAATGTCCTTTTTTTCGTCCTCGTCATACCATAGCGTTCAGTTTAACATGTTAATAGCGTAAGAAATGTTATATTACTAAACTCGTCTAAATCTGGTTAGTTTTAATTTTTATATATATTAGAAAACTTAATAAATAACACTAATGTGTGAATCATATGTCAAATTGTCGTGAACAAAAAGTATTCAATATCCAGCGTTATATTTAAGAGCGCATGTATTACCAAATCTTCAATGAATAGTCATAGAACATATTGGGAAAAATAGTGACAAAATGTTTACTTCAGGTAGGCAACGCACCTGAACATACAAAAGCGCCTGTAAATACGAACACGAGTTTAAACGTAAAAATAGATATTGCCGGCTGACATGGGCGGCCTATAGTATGACTGTGAAATATACAGTCAATAATTCGTAAGATGGAGAAATACAGAGGTGTAATTCAAACTCATGCAATAGATGCAAGCAAACAGTCGTGAATATCGCAGAGCCCATGTGGCCCTCCTGTTCCGGTGTCATTATGGAATAGGTATATCGGTTTCTGTAAGCGAGCTAATCTGTTTTCGCTTAAATGTTGGGTTTTCAAAACCACAAAACCAGCATCGCCAACTAAACATCACTGATTCAAACGCTGGAAAATTTGCCAAACAACTTATTAGGGCTATTGGCAGTGGATAATAGATATTAGTGGAGTTAAAAATTGTAAAAAGTTTCCTGGAAATTGCACCGAAACCATTGCATAAATACAGCAGCGATAAACTTCAAAGGATACGCTAACGGATTTTTATTGCAAGGGTGTTGTTGTAAAAAAAAATATCCGGAAAATTTTGAATTGACCCTTGTATTATGGTAGAAAAAGGAATTGTTGTTTTGTTTGATAAGATTAACTTGAGATCGACAGGATTTTATATCGAGCTAGATCCTTCGTGCAGAAAACACTTGTGCCACTGGAAGACAGTCCAGTAGTTCCTACGAGGTTTTAGTGGAAATAAATTTTATAAGGCAATATTTCGCATACTTTTTCTTACATAACCCAACCGCATTTCAGGAAGTAGTTCCTACCCAGTCGTGAGTAGATTCTATGAAAACTTAATTGTACGGAATACTTCACCGTGTTTTCGGAAACCGTGTAACAAAGTACTTTACCCAAATATGGTTAACTGACGCAGGTTTGTGTAGCACACCTGTAAAGTGTCCTTCATAATGTGAAGCAAAACTTATAATTTAAAGTTGCGACATTCGTTTTGAATTAAGGATACGTGCACATCCAACTCTTTTTTAAACGTGTTCATGAATGGGGTGTCCGAATTGAAAATAAGAATGACTTAGAAAACTCACATTGCCAAGGTCGTTCACCGGCGTGTATAATACAAATGCGATTAAATCGCACAATAGCCTGTCACTTATTCAAAAACTATTGTTAACGTCTGGCATTTGTATAGCGTAAGCTTTCATTCATTACAAGTTTACAGACCGGAATTGATATGTGGAAATTCTGATACATGTCTGTGAAAAAGTCGGATCTGAGTTAGAGGTGTGAACATGTCGAAAACTCTGTGCAAGCTTACACGTTTTCGAAGCGGTACAGGAGAACGGGATACAAGCGAGTAAACGAGAGTAGGTAATGTAAATCACAAAAGTGATGCCCAGAGAAAACAACAAAGAAAATTAGATTAATTAGAAATTAATAGGCATGGCAATTTATTTCGCTACGCTGATTTGTGAACATCAGTCCGGTGTCCATTAATATACACGATTTCTTAATGAGCGCAAACTACATTCGCTTGCCAGTCACATGCGTATATAACAGGACTAAAATAAAGACCGGCGGGGCAATACATTAAGGTAGCTACCCCCCATTGGCAGGAATAATAGGCGTCACACCGGGTCGGTGACGAAAAGAGACCATCGCTTGGGCAAACGACTATAATAAAAGTAGATTACTTAGTGTATCATGGCAGATTATGTTACAATCTTACATCCCGATCCTCTCGTGGTCGTGCTGGTGGGTTTTGTAGTAGTAGAAGGGGACGTTGATGCTCTTGTAGTGGTGACACTTTGAGCTATAGTTGACAAAGAATTTTATGTTAGTCGTTGTACTAATCGGTGCTGTAATTGTACTTGTCGTAGATGAACTGGTAGAGGTAACGGGAGACGGTGTTGTCGACTGCGTAGTTGTCGTAGACTTGGTCGTTGATGTACTGGCTGAGGTTGTGCTAGATTTCGTTGTAGTAGAAGTAGTTGAGGTCGAAGTGCTCGTTGAAGTTGTCGTGTTAGCTCCGTTTAAAGCTCCGAACATAGCACTTTGAATTGGATTAGTGCCCTCGCCACAGGCATTGTTAAAATCGTCAAAGCTACAAGAAAAATTATAAATAAAAAATAAGAATGATAAAAAAGATTAAAAAAATAAGAATGCTAAAAAAAGATTAAAAAAATAAGAATGATAAAAAAGATTAAAAAATAAAAATTAGAAAAATAAAAATCATAAAAAATAAAAATGTTAAAATTAGAATGAAAAAATAAGAATCTAAATAGACTACTAATAAAACTTATTTACCTATTGTCCCAAACCATGACTCCACCCAGGCCTTTATTGAGCGCATATTTCGTTTTATAGGCTGCCATGGCTGGGTCGTCATAACCGACCCATTCATAGTAGGAATAGGCGTAAGGCCCGATGAGTTTGTTAGGATCTTGTACTACAGTCCATCCACCTCCTTTGATTTTTAAGCACAACTCGAAGTAAGCCAAAGTGCCTGATTCTTGGGTTACTGGTCCAGCCGCACCTCCACTACTTCCGCGCGTAGGAGGAACACGTTGATCGGGATTGGCTAGTCTCCAGCTTTTGCCGTAAGTTGGGATGCCAAGCACAAGCTTCTTCGGATCAGCACCTCGTGAGATCCAATAATTTACGGTATAATCTGCATTTGCCGTAACATCTGTTTCTGCTGGTCTTTTATAAAGTGGCGCGTGATGATCCGCGACGAAATTCCAAGAGCCATAATAATCGTATGTCATCAGATGAATGGCGTCAACATTGGGGCTAATAACTGGTACATCGTAGCCTAAAAGATGAAAAACAATTAGAATGAGACAAGAAAATTAAATGAAACAAACCTGCATCCACTACGCCCGCACTAGCAGTGACAGCTAAAGTCAGTTGGTACTTTGTACCTAGCGCTGCCCGAAGAGCTTTGATAACGTTGGCGTAACCAACCTTGTCCCCAGCATTAGGATACTCCCAGTCCAGATCTAAGCCGTCAAAACCGTACGTATCCAAGAAACGAACAACTGAGTTGACAAATGTGCTAATTGTAGCTGGCGAAGATGCCATTGCCGTGTATTTGCCCGATAAGGAATCAGTCCAACCCCCCAAGGCGATTAGGAGCTTTACGTTGGGGTTTTTATTTCGTAGAGCTAAAAATTTGGCATAGCCTCCCAAATTAATGTCTAACTGAGGATCGAATATGTCAATGGTATAGGTGTATTGATTTAGAACAGCAAAAGCGTAGACTATGTGCGTGTAAAGTTTCGCGTCGATTTTCTCAGCAGGAAAAGCCCAAATACCTGTTGCAATAGTTCGTTACTATCAAGTGTATCAATATTTCTAACATTTCTTCCCTACCTGTTCGGTAATAAGCCCAACTAGGATAGTAGGCTACCATCTTTTGGGGCGCCACCACTACCACCACACTGACTAATACTAACCATTTTAATATCATGACTTGTATTCACGTTATTTGTAAGAAGTTTAATTTTGCTTCACGCACAAGTCAAATTGAGTTTGTTCGAGCCTAACAGCCTTTCCTTTATAGCGAATTAACTTCCTTACACCCCATGCCTAGGGAGATTGTGTATCTCACACCGATCATCCGATTAGGTGAGACATTTTGTGATGACCAATACGCAGTCGTTATCCCGGACATGAAAAAAAGTAGCTCACGTATGGCACTGTAAAGTCACCGAGAGATCTGTTAGTACCCGTCAATTTTGACATTTCTGGACTATCGCTGATAAGGATAGGTTCTAGAGAACACACATTCTTGTTCAAGATTAGGAAAGAAAAGGATCTCTTGAACTTTGCCACTAAAGGGAGCGAACGCAACCAGGTCTGATGATAATGAAGAGGAGCACGAGAAGCAATATGAAGTAATGTTTTAACTCTACGTGCACCTAAGCCTTTCGTTGTTGTCACTTCTACATAATTGACCTCTTTAAACTAGACTTGATGTTAACAGTCATACCTTTTGTTAAAAAATGAATTATATAAGAGTACATATAGGATTCTCAAGATATTGCAAACTCTCAAAAGGACTACCAACCTCATAGGCCACAACAGACATATTTACTCTTACGAAGCCCCCAATTTATTAAAAGATTACTCGAAAAATAATCCAAATCAGAACTTTATATGAAAGTTTTGCTACTGTCGAATGTAAAACGTTCTGCTGCCTTTGTGTAAAACGTTCTGCTGCAGCTAGAGACTGGAAAATGGCGACACGTGACTGGTTGCTTTGTCCATGGCGCTGTAAAGCCTGGTTCACACGGCCAGTCAAAATCAAAAAGTCACCCGTCCAAGTCACGGAACGGCCTGGTTCGGTCTGACTTTTGTGTTGACTTTGTGCTGACTGGTTTAATTCAAATGGGATTGAATTTCTGGCCCTTGACGCTTTGACTGGACACGTTGCCAAAAAATGCTTAACGAAAAACATACATAAAACTTTGTTATTTTATTATTTGTATAATACGAAAACTGTATAAAGCCATCCAGATTAAACAAATTGGTATAAACAAGCTTTTTGTTGAAAAGAAAGTTGTTTGGAAGTTTTTCGTACTGCTTTTTTTTGAAAAGAAAGTGTGTAACGAAAAACTTTCTCAATATTGATAAAGATTATCTAGCAACTCCAAACGCTCTCGAATGAGAAGACTGCTGAATTGACTCATGTTTTGATTCGAGTTCTTTTGTTATCTTTCGTGTTTCTTTCTGGATTTCACAGTTTCTAGATTCAAAAACAAAAACAAATTATCGTGCCTTTCAATGTTACTTCTTTCGGTTTCATATCGCACGCAAAAAAAAACACTTGTGAAGGATCTAGGCATAGTAAAGTTGAAACAGAACGCAGTTTTTCTGTTTCAAATGAATTTCCAAGAAGGCCAGCATTTATTATAGGTACCTTCACAGGATAAAATTTTGCTAACATTCAAAGCATTTTCGATTGTTTCATTGATACGCAATTAGCAATACTTTACCATGTTAAGTGTAGGGCGATGTCTTTTAAAAGCTTGGACAATAACAACTTAAGTTGTATTTGCACCCTCGCCAGAATCATTATTAGAATAGTCGAAGCTAAGCAGTACGAAATTGAAGTTAAGTCCTACGCAATGCATAGACGTGCGTCTTATTTACTGACTGTCCCAGTAAACTCGTAAGACAAATACAAAAATGAAAGGAAATGTTAAAAAACAACAGTGCAATAGTTAGATCGCTATGCAGATTTTAGCAGAAGTCCGGTGTTTCTTTTATCATAAGAATGATTACTGTGATTTCGCAAAGTTCACTTCAATTCATATTACATAATTACATTGATCCGCGACATCAGTCTGATGACCGCTTATGAACACGATTTCTCAGTGAGTGCAATGCACATTGGATTGCCAGTCGCATACTTGTAGCTCAGGGTTGAAGTAAAGAATTGCAGGGCAATACATCAAGGTAGCTACACCCAATTGGCAGGAATAAAACGCATCACACCGGTTAGGTGACTGAAATAGACCGACACTCGGGCACACGACTGGAATCGAAACATACTAGTTAACGGTTGAAAAAAAATACATTCCGAGCTTTCAGTAGTTGTGCTGGTTGTTGTGGTACTTCTTCTTCTTAAGACTGCAACCATGGCATTTTGAATTGGATTAACGCCTTCTTCACAAACGTTATTGTAATCATCGTTTCTAAAAAGAACTCCGATAAATTTGAATTATGCAGAAAATTACAGGAAAGATTATTTACCAAACCATTACAGGAAGGATTATTTACCAAACCATGACTCCACCAAGACCTTTATCTAGCGCGTAATTAGTTTTGTGAGATGCCATGGAAGGATCGTCGTAGCCGACCCATTCAGGCAATGAATAGGCGTAAGGCCCGATAAGCTTATTTGGATCATGAACTACAGTCCATTCACCTCCACTGATCTTCGTACAGCAGTGGTCAGAAAAAAACTATCTGAAAAGAGGCACACTGCACAGGTAGCAGCCTATCACTGCTGAAAGCTGCCCCAGCTGGCTTTCAAACCTCTGAGGGCCGTGTTCTGGGAGACGTATTCTAGCAGTGAAAGGATAGGAAACAGCCACTATTGAGCCTCCTGTCCGGATAGTTTTTTTTATGACCACTACTGGTACAGTACTCGGCACATACAAGACGACAGGCGACCTGTCAAGTAAGCTGGGCAAGTGGAAGCGGAGGATGTAGGGATGTGCTGTTGTTCGTTCAGTTGTACGGTACGAGATGGCTGTAGTGCTGCTGGCGCGGGTTTTAGGAAGGCTGAAGTGAGATTTCTTGTTGGATGTGTCAGGGATTAACTTTATCGGAGTAGTAAAGCTTGTCGTAAGTCGGAAATGTGGAAAGAGGGAAGCAAAAGTTTTAAAAATATCATTATGTCGTGGATATGAGGTGACATTTCGTATCGCAGTGGTGGGATGAGGAATGTCGGGATGTTGTGATGTCATGTGTACAGATGCGATGAAGGTGTAAATGAAACGAGCAAACTGATTAAGAGTGTAGTATTCTAGTTTTACCTTGTAATTTGGGGGTATATGGTTTTTGAATGTGCAAGGTTTTGGGTGATTAAGTAGCATATGGGAACATTACATTTTCGTTGCTCGAGAAATCTGTTTTACGTAGGCCTACTAGGAAAGAATCCTGTCTACGAGTTGGATCTTATGAACGATCTTATGCAAGTTTACCAAAAAGTAAAGAAAACCGCAAGACGTTTGTTAGGTTTCCAGAACTAGAGTAAGAAGATGAATAATGATACAGTAAAGAAATATCACAAATACACTACGGAATCTTTATTTACTCTGCAGACACTAAGTAATAACATCGAGAGGACACTTGAAATAAGAACGGAAAACTACCGCACAACAATAGAACATGAAGATAATAGGTCAGTAAAGAAATGTCAGGATCGCACAATGAAATGTTCACCTACTCTGCAGAAAAAACAAAACAAGGAGAACGAAGGGGCGCAAGAACTAAGAACGGAAAACAACCACACAATAATAATAAATGACCAAGTTACTGCCACTGTTAAAAAGCAAAAAGGCACAACTACTTGCATATATAAAAGCTGAAAGCAGGATGCACTACATCAAGGGATATGAAGACTAAAGACAAACGTTTACGTATAACATTTACAACAAAAGGAAAGATTTATAAACCGAAAGTATGAGAACAGTTACCGTTGAATAAATGACCAAGTTACTAGCACTGTTAAAAAGCAAAAAGCAAAAATACTTGTATATATAAAAGCTGAAAGCAGGAATGAACGCTTTGAAGCACACAAAGATTAACGCTTCGAAACACACAGACACGAAAACACGTGAGAAACTAGCCAATGTGGGCTAACGTTTTCCGTATCTTCCCGCAGCTGCAGCCACTTTTCCTCCTAGCCCAACCGTGTTTACGCATTTGCCGCAGGCGATGTTTCCTTATCTGACTCCCCCCGCTCCCACCCCTAAAACCCACACAGCATACGGTGCACCTCCCAAGCTAAGCTGGCACGTGAGGTTTGGCTCGCCAAAACGATATATATATATATATATATATAATAACATGGGGAATTCGGGGGATGGTTTCTCAATAATGGTTCAGTCAATTTCGAATCAATGTTGGCAGTAAAGTTGTTCTTATTAAAGGGCAATAGACACCTAAAAACAACTTTGTTTTATAAAAAAGAGCAAAAAATCTAGTTTCCGGATATATGTTTCTTTTTCCCAGGTGCGAAATAATAACGAAGATATTTAGGAAATAAGAAATCTGAAATTCAAATGTTCACCCCCGTGACGTCACGATTCTCAAGGGCGGAAAAAGGCCAAAAATTTGGAAATAAATATCTCCAGAACGGCTGGTCAGAAAATCGAAACAAAATTCTTCATTCTTAGATGAATGTGTATTATAATAATCCATCAAAATCTCTATTTATGTTTTTGGTGTCCATTGCCCTTTAATACCTAGTGCACTTGATCGAGAGTTTTTTAAAAATATGTTTACGTAAAATTTAAAAACTCTAGGCGAAGTTTTTCACATTTTGAAATAATGAAAAATTCCCTATCTGGCTTTCTTGTGCAGTACGTATCTTTTTTCTATATTTTTGGTCAAAACAAGATTCAAATCGGACGATTAGTTTTTACGAAATCATTTAGTAAAATTTGAGATTCTAGTCATGATTTCGTAAAAACTACTCGTCCGATTTGAATCTTGCTTTCACTAAAAAAATAAAGAAGAAACATACCCACTGCACAAGAAAGCGAGATTTGAAATTTTTGATAATGTGTCAAAATGTTCCTACAGTTTTGAAATTTAATTAAATCATATTTTAAAAAAGTCTCAAATATATGCACTACATATCAATAAGAACAACTTTACTGCTAACCTTTACTTGAAATTTACAGAACCATTATTGAGAAACCATCCCCCGGATCCCCCATGTTATTCGCCCATAAAACGGGTGTGTATACCGGGGCCTTTAACCTCTGAGGGCCGAGTCTAGGAGACGTATTCTAGCAGTGAAAGGAAAGGGAAATGCCTACTGTCCGGATAGTTTTTTTTTACCACTGCTGTACCACTCTTGAATGGGCAGAACTAAACAGAAGCCAGCACTCGCCATAACGCACTATTTTTCTTGAAGAGCGGCGCAAAGATCGCTAAAATTCCAAAAGTTAAAAAAAGCTCTGTCTCATAACGGTCTCTACAAAAATTATATGAATCAGCCAATTGATACAGACCTAAGCAGCTAACAGGTCAATTACCACCCTAAGTATTGTATTGTACCATAACTTGAGAAGGCTGAAAGTTGCGTGGAAGAAAAGTCGACTCACTGAGCCCTAGGGACTTAAAAGAAAAAATATGGCAAATGACAGAGGTCTAATTATGCATCTTATTAGAAATTTACCTTCGTTTGGCCGTGAAAAACCTTGAACCAATCGCTAACGATGGGAAAAGCTCACCGCGAAATTTGAAGCGTTCATGTGCAAAGTAACGGTAAATATAAGGATTTAAATGTTAGCTGTATATTGCTTTTGCACACACGTGTGAAAACTAAAACGTGACGTCCGTACGCTTTTCTGTATGCATAAAAAATTATTTTTTGCTCGCGCAAAGTTAATGCAAAACTTCTTTTCCCGCCATTTCTCGCTACGCAGCGGTCCTAGCTAACCAACGAGTTTCGCACAGTTTCTTGATGCCATAGAAACTGTTGAAATGGCGCGAGTAGCCTACACATCGTCAGGGCCCAAAGGTATAGACCTTCAAAATATTAAGATGATTGGATTGAAAAATCGGTCAATAGGGAATATTTGCGTGATAAGAAAACTTCTATACGCATAACCATTGCACTTTGGGAAACAAATGCAACACAATGTAGAACCCCGAATTTGCCGAACGGTCAGGAAATGAGATCAATTGGTAAGTCAGACAGTTGGTAAAATAGTACAGCCGTGTTTAGAGCAATAGGAATATGTCAATAGTTCCAGAACAAAGTACAGTGCAACCCACTTAATTGAATAGGCTCGGGACCGGACAAACATTATTCAAATATGCGGTTTATTCTAATATCCAGTTTTGCCTGTATTGAAGGAGGAAATGGTAAATTTCTACTGTCCCATATCGATTTTTAATTTGTTGTATTAATATTTAATATATTATCCTACATTAATATGTAATGTATTGTATTAATTATCAATATTCAACAGATCTTTTTTAGCGATTTAGCAAGTGTAGCAATTGAATCCTATGTCTGTTTCTTTCCAATGAGATTTAATACTTCCACTCGTTGAGCTCAACGAGTTTGTCTGACAAACTTGTGTTCTTTCGTTCTGACATGTTTGCTGTAGGTACTATACTGAGCAAAAAAACCTGTACTATACTGAGCAAAAAAACCTGTACTCAGAGAAAATAAAAGGTCTAATTAAGCCTCTAGAGGCTGATTTACCTTCATTAGGTTGTGACGGGGGTTGCACCAATGGTCTACTAAAGAAAGGCTGTCCACGAACTCTTGAAGATTTAGGTGGAAAAGTAAGCCGTTGGCTAAAGCGCAGGCAGTCACTTGCTTTATGCGAAATACGAAATGTTTTTACTTTGTGATTAAATACGATGCCTAAATCGTAATATTATTACCGAAATATCTAAAGCCATTTGATTGCATTACTCAGTTTTCACATGAAAACTTGTAAACTTTTTTCCTTTGTTTTATACAAATTAAATTTACTGCTACGTAAACGTAAAAAAAATTATTACTGTAACTTTATTGTAATTAAGCATGCAGTTATAGAATTTAGGAAATATTTAAACAGGCAATGAAAATAAATTTAATTCATTGTATTTTATTTTTCTGTATATTCTCAAAGCGAGCGTTTTGTGAAAAATGCAAGCGAGCACTCAAACTTCGCGAGGTTTTCCCCCTTCACCTAGACAGCGATTGGTTGTGCGACACTTCGTTGCCTAATGAAAGTAAATCAGCCTCGAGAGGCTTAATTAGACCTTTTACTTTCTCTGAGTACAGGTTTTTTTGCTCAGTATAGTACGTGACTTTCAACAGATGTAAAATTGGACAGAAACCGCCACTAGGTTCACTGTTAGAAAACAATAATGCATGGCTTAAAATTTAACAATATACACAATAAAAATAGAAGATCGCAATATTGAAACTGCAAAAGGCCGAATACATTTTGATGGCTGGGTATTGAACAGCTTCTCTTCGACATGTAATCGTTTCCGTATGAGAGAAGAAACACTGTATTTATCAGTCGAATAACGGAAAAAACTCGTCAAATATGTTTGGCCTTTCAAGGTCAATCCTGTTTATCTTCCCCCTTGCAAGTCCAAAGGGTACTGTCGAGGAGGATGACTGCGACCTAATTTCCTTTTGTTCGCCTTATGTGAATTTTGAACCGACACCAAAAAAGCGTGGAACAACTAAACTTATGGCCTTGACCTTGTAACATGAACGGTCAAGCAAATGCCCTAAGGTAGCTTCTTATGATTCATTATCACCAGACGAAACATAACCAGATGTTACGAAACATAACGTCTATATATTTTGCCGAAATTCCATTTATCTACATGACGAATGAACGCTACTGCAGTTTGGTTTATTTGTGACAGTATTTGCACAATTTTCAAAAACTACCCTTTCGCCCCCTTTATGATAAGGTTGGCTATCGCTAGTACCCGTTCCAACCAGTTTATATTACGCGGCAATCCCGGAGCTCGCGGGGTTGCCAGGCAAGGAAGGTCAGAACCTTGAGAGAGTGAGTGCAGGTCACCTTTCAAGTGGGTGTTTACTTTGTTTAGCCAAGACGGAAAAAGCAAGCAGTGACTCTCATTTTGTATTCTGACTTACTGCCATCCTGAGGTGGACTGACCCTTAGCTGTTTTACCTAATGCTCAATTCGTTTTACATGGTGACTTGCCTCCTCAGTTTTAGTTTTTAATGACAGAATGGTGAACTCTCGCAGTAGTAGCCGGAAGTCAAGTTTGCAAGGCGAAAGCCAGAAATTGGAAGAAGAACGGCTACTGTATGCTGCAGGATATGCTGTCAACCAATTGATAACAGTAAATCGCTCACCTTTGAATTTGACGCAGTTGCACGAAGAGTTTGAATATGAAGGTCCAGCCAAAAAAGGTAATCATTAGCTATGCAAATTTTAAAGCTAGTTGTGTTTTTAAGGTCAACGAATCCTTGGTATAATTTTCTGTTGTTTTCCAGACAAAATATTAGTTCGCGCCAAAAGGAAGCTTGCATGTAGTCCGTCGTCTTTCGGACAATTTTTTCTAGCCAGATTCCCCATTCTAACATGGCTTTTAAAGTACAACTGGAAAAAAGATTTACTATGGGACGTTGTTTCTGGGTGCACAGTAGCTGTAATGCAAATCCCTCAAGGTATTACACTTTAACTCGATTTTGCTAAATTTAATGCATATCTTCTCTGAAGGTATGGGATATGCAATGTTGGGCAACGTACCGCCTATTGTGGGGATTTACGTGGCATTCTTCCCTGTACTCTTGTATGTCTTTTTGGGGACGTCTAGACATATATCCCTAGGTAAGTTCGTCTAATGAAACCAAATATGCATGGCTAAATAAACGTTCCAACACTCAAGGCACGTTTGCTGTGACGACTCTAATGGCGGGACGAATTGTTGACCAGTATTCTTCTCCCGATTCTGTTACATTTGGGGAAAACTCCACCGACCTAACTCCCATCCAAGTGGGAACTGTAGTATGCATGGGTGTAGGATTATGGCAGGTAAACAAGCCAAAATGCCATAACCTAAAAGGAATCAATAGAAGGAGATAATAAGAAAGATTTAACCTCTAATTAGAGCCTCATGTTTGTCCTTCGGTTGGGAGTCCTGGGCATAATTTTGTCCGATCCGTTGGTTAGTGGCTTTACTACCGGTGCTGCCGTCCATGTACTTACATCGCAGGTTAAAAACCTGTTAGGAATTTCTGTGCCGAGATACAATGGCGCATTTCGGCTTATTTACGTAATTCTCGTTATTTCTCTCTACGTTCTCAATGATACTTACGCATATATATGTTAATAGACTTACATTGAAATAGTCAAGAAAGTGCCTACTGCCAATATAGCAGAAGTTGTGGCTTCAATTATAACCATTTTCGTGATGGCTGTTAATAATGACTACTTGAAGGTATGCAATTCTTGTGTTAGCGCTTTAATAATATATTTGTCAATTAAGCCTATTTACAGCAAAAGACTCAAATTTCCTATTCCTGTGGAACTTTTGGCGATCATTGTTGGAACGCTAGTGTCATACTACGCTAATTTGCAAGAAGTGTATGGCATGAAAATAATAGAACATATTCCTACCGGGTAAGGTCATACAGTCCGCGTACGTGATGTGCATTAATATCCAAAATTGACTTTTCTTTTAGAATTCCAGAGCCTCGGGTACCACCTGTTTGGCTACTACCCAAAATACTTGTTGACACGTGCGTAATTGCAATTGTGGCTTACGCCGTGAGTCTGTCAATGGCCAAAATATTTGCCAAGAAACATCAATACGTGGTTGATGACAATCAGGAATTGTTTGCTCAGGTTTACATTGAATATAATATTTTTTTTTCAATTTTTAACCATTTTTTCCCCAAAAAGGGCCTTTCGAACATTTTTGGATCGTTCTTTTCATGTTTGCCTTGTGCAGCATCCTTATCACGTAGCCTCATCCAGGAAGCTGTGGGCGGTAGAACGCAAATCGCTTCTGTTGTGTCCTGTTCCCTGTTAATATTCGTTTTGCTTTTCATCGGTCCATTTTTCGAAGCCTTGCCATTAGTGAGAATTTGCTTTACATGTTTTAATTAAGGTCTTAATGCAAAATTTCTTGCTTTAGTCTGTACTGTCTTCCATAATTGTCGTAGCCCTGAAGGGCATGTTTATGCAAGCCAAAGACTTTAAGAGAACGCTGAAAACTTCGCCACTGGACGCAACTGTATGGGCTGTTGCCTTTGTAAGTGTCGTATTGATTGACATCGATGTTGGCCTAGGTAAAAAGAAAATCGTAATAGCGAAGGTTTTAAACAATATAATTTCCAGGAATGGGAGTCGTGGTTTCTTTAGCCCTACTTTTGTACCGTAATCAGAATCCTTACTCCTGTTGGTATGGAAACTTGCCTGGGACGGAGTTGTACCTTGACTTGGAAAGATATCACACGGTAATTCCGATCCCTGTAGTGAAAAGATTATTAGAGTCTTCCATGTTTAGGCGGTAGAAGATCAAGATGTCAAAGTCTTCCACTATTCTGGAGGTATTCATTTCGCGAACTGTGAAAGTATTCGAGGGAGAATCTTAAAAGATTTGCTCAAGCCTTCTCGTCTTGACCCCATCCAGGTATTCATGAACAGACGGATTTATTTTTAACAATACAATGAAATCTTTATTTCTAGGACGAGCCTATTTTGGTTGCTGATAACATTCCTCCACTAGAGCCGGAAAATGGAGTAAGACTTAACGTTTTACCTGTTTCTTTTATTGTTTTATAATGCCATTTCTTATCTAGATGAAAGACCTCAGCTCAGCTGAAAACTCAGAGCAGCACAACCAAAAGTATTTAGTACTCGATTGTTCGGCCATTAGTTTCTCAGACTTATCCGGATCGCGAATGCTAACCGACTTAGCTGCAGATTTGCGAACACGTAACTATACGTTAATACTGGCTACCTGTACAGGTAACTTTTTTAACCTACTGTTTTACGAGTTGTGTTAACGAGTTTATTTTAGAGAGTTTTTATGAGCATCTTACAAGATGCGAATTTTTTAAGAAATTCCCTCATGATCGCGTATACGCAACAATCCACGACGCTGTGATATGCGTGAAGAAAAACTACGTGTGAGTTGGAGCATTCAAGCTCAAGAGAGTTTCTTTTCTACAAAGTAGTTTTGATATATTTCCGCTGTATTGCGACAGACCGTACGGGTCTGTAATCGAATTACATGGTTGTGAAATGCCTGTCAAAACAAGGACATTAAATACAGACCTTTATTAGCAGATCGACATACTTATTGCTTCATGCGCACTTAGCACAGGAAACACAACATGAGTTGCTTGGAACTTCAATCAGAAAAACAGCTTGCAATATGTTGCAATGTACTATCTAATTACCCCTAAGAATGTTTTATCCAAGACAGAATAAGAGCTGCATATAAAAAGCTTTTTGTTGCTACATAACATCAAGAAATGGTTTCGACGTCGTTGTTTCGTTACTACGTGCCGAATACTGGATTTATTAAATGAAAGGCACAGGAAGAGAAAATTGATTTATGGAAATTTAAAGAACATTACCGAGTGAAAATAATGAAACCTTTCCAATTACCATTGTAATACATTATAGATAAATTATAGGATTTGAAAGCTGAGTCAACAATTTACCTTCGAGGTATTTGAGAGCATTATTAAACCATTAGGCGTTCAAAAACTAATTCAAGTCGGCAAATTAATTTTTAGAGATCACCTGGATAATTTTCTTTTTATTATTGTGATTTCCCCAGAAAAGCTAAGACTTTGCTCGTATGTTACCAATTTGTTAAACAACTTTCCGCAAAAATCTTGACGATGTGTAATGAAGATTATGAATCAATAATTACTTATTAAAAATTTGCAATGCAATATGTAATAGTTCCCGAGAAATCGCCGACACCATCCCCATGAGTTTCGCCTGCAAGAGCTTTAGGAGAAGTAGAACAATATGTGAGGAATCTTTGCCAAGCTTCATTGTTACTTTCAAAACGGAATAAATGCATAATTTTTGTAGTTATATAAGCTGGAACACTTTTCAAATGTGCGCGAATAGCGAAAATTCTGTTCTCGGTAAACTTCAATAGCATGTACAAATTTGGCGCCTAAAATTGACGGAAGCGCACATGTAAGCCATTTTTGAAACTACGGTGTTGACATGCACGTCATCGCATAGCAACAAGGGTTAGCCAAAGAAACCTATATACTGAAATTTAGAAAAGAATATGGTGTGATGTTACTGTGAATTAAAACAAGTTAGTCTTTGAATCCGGCCACTTATTCTAGAACTATCTCAAAATGTCTATGTCAGCAGTTTTCTTACTGGACGTGAAGGGAAAGGTAATTTATGGTACCTTTGTTTTTACCGGACCAAGCCTTCGGGTCTTGGACGTTTGACACCCACCTGCATCCGTTATTTTTCATCGCCTGATCCTTCATTCTGTTCCAATAGGTTTTGTTATCTAGAAGCTACAGAGGCGATGTAGACCTGAATGTTATAGACAAGTTTATGACGTTCCTAATGGATAGAGAGGAAGATGGGAACATGACTCCTATAATTCAAACCATAGACTGTACTTACATGTACATTAAACATAACAATCTTTACATAGTAGCTACCACGAAGAAGAATGCCAATAGTGCTTTGGTTTTCGTCTTTCTGCACAGACTAGTACAGGTGAACCAATAAAAATCTTGGAACTTGTAATTGAATTCGTTTTCATTAACTTTATGATTGCTTATTAGGTCATGGGAGAGTACTTCAAAGAACTGGAAGAGGAAAGTATTCGGGACAACTTTGTCATCATCTATGAACTTCTCGATGAGCTATTAGATTTCGGCTATCCCCAAACAACGGATACCAAGATCTTGCAAGAGTAACTTTTAAATTTATTCGTTTGTCGTTTCCAAAGGAAACTCACACGTAAGCATTTTTGGAACGCTAGGTATATCACGCAAGAAGGCCATAAACTGGAAGTCCAGCCCCGACCACCCATGGCTGTAACCAATGCAGTATCTTGGCGCTCGGAAGGAATAAAGTATCGCAAAAATGAAGTGTTCTTGGATGTGATCGAGTCCGTTAATTTATTGGTAAGTTACGCATAAAGGGTCTGGACCTTGATCCCACTCATTGATCTCTTTCACTTCTTGTAATCCTTTTCAGGCTAGCAGTAATGGAAATGTTTTGCGGAGTGAAATTGTGGGCTCAATTAAGATGAGAGTGTTTTTGTCGGGCATGCCAGAGTTGCGACTGGGCTTGAACGATAAAGTCCTTTTTGAAAGTACGGGACGAGGCAAATCGAAATCTGTCGAATTGGAGGATGTCAAGTTTCATCAGTGCGTCCGCCTCTCTCGATTTGAAAACGATCGAACCATTTCCTTCATTCCTCCTGATGGAGAGTTTGAGCTCATGTCCTACCGTCTCAACACTCATGTAAGTAAATACAACTAAGTTCCTAAGACACTAGATAAGGAAATAGATCAAACAGTGCACGTTTGAGTCACCGATTGCTTATCTGTTTTCTGGGCGCTCGCCTTTTCTATTCGTTCCGAAGGTTAAGCCTCTTATTTGGATTGAATCGGTCATTGAACGCCATGCCCATTCTCGTGTGGAAATTATGGTCAAAGCTAAATCTCAGTTCAAGCGGCGCTCAACAGCCAATCACGTTGAGATTATAGTGCCTGTTCCCGCTGATGCGGATTCACCCAAGTTTAAAACAACCGTGGGAAGCGCCAAGTATGCGCCGGAACAAAACGCGGTTATTTGGACGATCAAATCATTCCCGGTATGAGGCCGTTCCTAATCCGATTAGGACAACCCAACTAATGCACATTGTATTCTTTCCCGATCTAGGGAGGTAAAGAGTATTTGATGCGAGCTCATTTTGGATTACCGAGCGTCCTTTCTGAAGAAACTGAAGGCAAACCCCCGATTCAAGTCAAGTTCGAGATTCCGTATTTTACCACTTCAGGAATCCAAGTATTGTTACCGGATAGCTTTGAGAGCTCCTGTGGGGTACTAAATCACTTTGATGACTTTGATCCCGACTAGGTTCGTTACTTGAAGATCATTGAAAAGAGTGGCTATCAGGCTTTGCCGTGGGTGCGGTATATCACCCAGAACGGAGACTATCAATTGCGTACCAATTAGCGAAGACAGACCCGCGAGGAAAGTCCATTACTTAAGGAAAGAGTATGTGAATGGACCGAGTTTAGCAATGGACATTGGGTTCCGCGTGCGGTGCCACTTTAGCCAGCCAGATTTCAGAACATAAAAGGAAAGAAAAAAAATAGTAACAGCTGAAAAAATTTGTGTACGTTTTTCAAAAGTATTGGTTCCAAAATTTTTGCCACCCACTGGAGACACGGGATGTGTGCGTTATTACAAGGCTCCTAGTGCGAAGCCTATTTTGTTATAATCTGCCTTTTGAACAGGGGGTAAACATACAATTACATTCTTCAGAGAAAGTTTGAGTCCTTTTTTTCTGGGCCTGAAAGAAAGCTTTTCATTTTCCGAAATCGTCAAATTATAGGCCTTACGTAATGAGAAGGCTTAGTATGCATGAATTATGTGGGTGCAGATGCGAAGCTTAGCATCTGCCTTCCTTTCGCGTATCACGCGAAATAAAGCTGCTGGAATCACGCGGTGCCAAACGACCGGCTGCAATATTCAGTTGCCTGTCGGGGTGGCGGTTTTAGGAAAGCAATTGAAAGCTGCAAATTCCGCCGCGTTCTGGTTTCTTACGTCATTACCGTCGAGCTGAAACTTTATTAAAACGATTAGATGTCTTGCTAAGTATATGTCTGGTCTCGTGTAAGAGAAAACGAACTGGCAACGGAATGTAATACCGGTGTTGAGCCGTTTTTCGAAAGCTTATCAGGGCGTTCTCCATCTTGTTTCATTCCCAGCTCGTATACTAATCGGAAGTATGTCACTAAATGTCACGCATTTGAGTGGGTTATATTTAATGCCATTGTATACCTGTGCCTCGAAGGAACGAATAACGTGGGGAAACCTTGTGTTGCCGAGTTCGTGAATACCTACATATCCTATAACTTACCAGACCAGCTTCGGCAGTAATTTTCGGCGCGTAGATGAACAAACGTTTATTTTTGAAGGGTTTGCAAAACTACTATCCATACTTGAAGTGAATTTGCATTAACAAACAGCAAAGGGACAAATGGCGCGCGACGACAGTTGAAGAGAATCATTTAGTCGAATGACTAAACTAGGGTAGTTGTACTTCTAACAATGTAAGTGCCACATAGCTTCATAAGGAACTCAATCAACGGAGGGGGTGGGTTACTTGTTCATGGTCCTCTTGCTTTGTCACGGTCATCCGAACCATCAAAGACCCGTTGAACGAGAGTATCATTAAGGGATCGTGATATTTCTTTTTGCACAACTTGAGTTCTTGACCTTTGTCCGAGCAAGTAATGTAGGGTATTCAATGCAAAGAACTCGTCAAGAAAAATGACTCAAAACAAACGGTCTTTTTCTAACTACATGGCACTTAAGCCCACTGTATACCCTTTGTCTTATTTTACATTGACTGCATGGGAGAAATGAGAAAATTGCGTGGACGATTTTCTCATAACTGTTGCATATTCTTCGATAAGTTTTCAACCAGAATTTTAGAATTAATAATACCTAGAATCTAAAGTGGAGACATTTTCGAAATTCAGATTTTTTGGGGGAAAATGGACAAATTCCTTGAACAAGCGTTATTTATTTTTGCTCTTCTTCAAAATATCTTTTCGTAAGTTTCTAGGGATTTTCAACTAAAACTTTACTGTTAAGCAGGAGCGTACCCAGGATTTTGGTTCGGGGGTGGGGGGTGTTAATATGCAATTTTTTTACATTTGGGCCTTCTATGTTCACCATTGTAAAACAAAAATGTGGGGGGGGGGGGTGAAGACCGCCCCCCCCCCTGGGTTCGGCCTTGCTGTCAAGAGTAGTTCGAGAAACATTGAGTGTTAAATACAAAATCGTCCACGCAAGTTTTCCATGTAATCGTCCATAGTAGAAGGACGTTATACAGGGGCCTTTAATGAGAACTGCCCGCACCCCCTTTGATCCTCTCGCGTATAGCTCGTAACCCACGGAAGACCTTTCGCAATCTGAACCTTCGTTGTTGCTGAATGCCGTGTAATTATCATAGGACTAGTTCCCCGTGTTTTTTTTAAGTTGAGTTTAAGTTAAGTTAAGTCGACCATCAATTTGAAGGATTTGAAAGGAACTCCCCCACGGAAAGGGTTTAAGTATGCTTCTGACGTTGGCTAATGAACAGAAAAAATCACTGTTTGGGAGGAAAGAGAACTTCATCGAATCCCCTCCTGCTGCTTCTGATACCCAAATTGCGCCAAGTATGTTTACTAAGGAAGTTATGCAGTGAGTAGAACTTTATTACCGCTTGCTCAGCAGTGTCCTACTAGGGATATGAATGCATTTGGATTCTAGCTTTCGTGCGGCTTGACAGAGAAACCAATTACCATTGTAGCAACCATGATCAAATCACAGCTTGTTGGCAAGATTTATATGGTCGTGACTGTGATATTGATATCTCGAGTTGACGGGCAGCCATGTCGCGAGGTTTCAGGACCCAAATACGATTACGACGTGGGTGACGAATAACTCTCTCCCGGTCTTGAGTACGTGAATAGAGCACAGCGAAAAGCATTTGGGGGTTAGGGTGCGGGACTGCAATCCTTCCCCATTTCAGACGCGTTCAAATGCACCCTCCCAAACCCTTTTCTGCATATAGCAGTATTTCAAAGTTTCGCCGGAAGTGACAAATTAAGTGAGATCGAGCACTATCTCTGTGTTGGAAAGAAATGATTTCTCGCCGGGGAATCGCAAAGCAAGCTATTCAGTGCAGCGTGGGTTCCAAATATCTGGAAGAAAAATTTAAATAAAGAAATCTGAAACGAGATTGGGAAAGCTACTCTTGTTGCCGTTGCCAGAGTGTTCTTGGTCAGGGTTTCATGTCATGTTAATACTCTTAAACGAAAAAATAATGAAAAATTTTCAGGACGCATTTTCCTGCTTCAGGAAATAAATTAAAAAGTTTTAGGATGTGCTTTGCGCAAATGCTGTTGTGTTTAGTTATGTAAAACAACTAGGTCGTATTTTTCAAGAGGATTTCTAAGTTAACCCTCCGGAAAAATGCGCAGAGGGGTCTCTGATGTCAAGTCACTGACAATATCCCAAGCTAAGGCTTCCTTTGCCCTATGTATGGCCGGAAATATGTACTCATAACCGAGGAAACAGCGTTATATAAGAACAGCATTATAGATTGCTTTCTAACAACGCTTCCTTTTTTGTGGAAGTACGTATAATCCCCTAATCAAAGGCGGAGTTGGCACTGCGTGAAAACGAGAAATTCCGTTACGTGTCGTGTACTTACTCCATTTACCACAGATTCTTGTCCTTTGTTGCTTTAATGATTGGCTACCACCTGCGAAGATTACATTTCATGCGGATGTGCAGTACGACGCCTCCTGCGCTCACCAACATTTACCACGTGTTGATGATGATGACGATAGGCGACCCATCTTTTATACAGCATTCTCGCGATGCCCCAGCCTTTAAACCTCCGAAGCAGCGAAGCTCCTGACCATTATTTCCCAACCATAAACAACACCGAGCATTGTGTGAACTAATATTTTGCAACGCCCTACATAAAGCTCCGCTCCATACTCCATAAAACATACTTATCTGTGGGTTAAGCGTGAGCGTGTTGAAGCCGTCAAATTCCGAATCGTATACGAGGCGAGGACGCCAAGGTATATCCAACGTACAGTACGTGGGGGGTATTTCCCGAGGATCTAAACGAATTTCATCCAACGACAAAAAAGAAGAGGAAAAAATAGGATAGGACTCCAATGACCAAAATTAACCTTGCCAGGTGATTATCCGGATAAGCAGAAAATAACAGGGAAATCGAGTATACCGAAATGAGTCTCATTTCTCACTAAGGAAAGGAATTACACTTAGTGCGTTGCTTACTGTTACGGAAAGAGAGGACGGAAAGGCTTTATCGGTATATTGACGTCAGAAACAAGTCAAAACAGACGACGCAAAAGTAGACATTGCCTTGAAGGGGTAGAATATTGATGCGACTGCAATACAAAATTAATCGAAGTAAGGATGTAGCTTGCAAATCTCACTAAGCGAAGCTCCTCTTCTTTCATACTCAAACGAGCCCTGCAAATAACAAACAATGTACATTGCAAGAAAAATATCGTATTATTTACAGTTCTTTCAGATTGCATGAGCGATAGAGCTGCCAAGAAACAAGTTTCGTACTTCGGACGGTTAGAAATGTTAACGTCTACCGATCAGATTTAAATTTGAATGTTTTTCCGATGAATTGTTTTACCCTGAAAAGTAAAGATTAAGACTTCTCTGTAAATACAAATAAACGAACGAAAATTTAGGAGTATTACGGAACATGCCAATGCAATTTTTGGTATTAATAATAGTAAAAGGATAAAACAATGACAAACAATGTTGAAAATGCAACAATTTTTTTTCCTTAAAGTTGTGGTTTCTTACGCTGTTGGGAAATTTCCTAGTTCTTGCATAATTGAAGAAAATGCTGTGTGTTTCTACGAATTTCAGCAAAATTATAGACATCCTTTATATGGAGTTCATGAAGTTCGGCAGTTGACGGATGCACTACACTACACTATGCACTACACAGATGCTACCACGAAGCTGAAACTTCACAGAAATACGTAGGAAGATCAGAGTGGAAGATTACTTTTAGGTTGTGGTAAAATACACGAGTTTCGTGAGCTTTCGTTGCAAAAAACACCCATTTGTATTCGTATGAACTTAAGATAAGACACCCATTTTATAGGTTAGTACTTGTATAGGGAATTTATGACCTCGATTGAACACCAAAAAACGATCAGAGCCTTGGGGCAAAATGATACAGGATTGTGGGGGTGTAGGTCACAAGGAACGTCTGTCCATTATGCACAGTCGGAGTTTTCACGTGTGTTTTTTGGGCATATGAAGTATTCCAGCATGCGGAAGCAAAAAATTTAGCAGCCATAGTCAGATTTTGTAAGAAATTTGAGATTCTGCCAGAACGTTTTGAAGGGAAGACGAGGCAAATCAAAAGTATGCTTGCGTCAGATGGAAGGCAATTACGTCCAAACTAAAAAAAAATTGAAAGAAAGTAAATTGAATACTATGACTGATATATATCGTTCACTTGGGGCACAGAACAAGACTTAGAAAAAATTCTAGTTCTTTTCGTTTTGTTTTATTGCTGATGATGAACCTTATCTATTACAAAACCTACGAAAAACTGCCAAAGCAATTATATCAAAGTTTTCCTTAATATTAGCAAAGGAAAAAACTGCAATAACTAAGCTTGCTGAAACAACAAGTCGAAGACTATCACAGCAATATTACTTTCCGATGTTCTAGCTTTTCCTCTCGAAAGGGTTACCGTCAGTTGTTCTCGTTCTTCAGAGAACGCTCCATACAGGACATTTTCTATCAGTGCTAAGCACTTGTCGAAATATGAGATTTATGACAGTGGGTACCATTAGTACGCCAAAAAGGACAGGAGTTCCCTCCATCTCACCAGTAATGAGAATGCAATCAAGAAGCTCTGGTGATGAGTTGTATACAATACATTGAGTTCCATTACTTAACTTTCATTATTCACAGTTATAGCCCACGTCGGTAGAATATGGCCTGAGGAGTCCTTATGTTATCGGAAGAAGATTGGCTTATTGTTAACATGCTTCGGATTCGGATCACGGAGGCGTAATCAGTAGTAGCGAAAAAAAGGAACCTCAAATTAAGCTTAGCTTACTTTGGGGTGGTATGGTACTCGAATAAGTACAATATATTTGTTATTCTTCGCATGGATTCACATGTGATGGACAGGGAGTGTTTTTCCGCTATTGCGTCCAGTTTCCTTAACCTACACTTGACTTTGCATAATAGTCTACCTAACGTGAGTAGAAAAGGTTTACACTTCTGTTAACGTCAACTCATTAATCTATACTGTACAAAAATGTGAATTTACAGTGATTCATCGTGCAGCAAAAAAAATATAAGGATTTACTGTAAAAATACTTTTTATAATGTTTTTCTACCACAAATTCGTGTTAAAAAAAATTCTTGTAAGTCCTTATAATTATTTACTGCACAACGAATCATTGTAAATTCACAAAATAATTTTTACAGTGTAGTTAATAGCCCACAGAGAAACTGCTTGAATTTGTCTGTTAAAATTATATCTATTTTTTTCTAGACAATGTAGCTTTTTAAAGTCCCGATTTTCTCTCCTTTTTTCGAAAAAAGAAGTATTTCTACCGTAAAAGCTAAAAAACAAGTCTCCCTACAAGTTAAAAAACAAGTCTCGCCAGGAACGCCCATCGTAAATAAAAATAATCATAAGTTGAGTTGAGCATGATTGTATTGTATTAATACTGTACTGTACCTACGTCAAGTGTCTACTATGTGTTGGGTATGTCTAATTATTTAACCAAGCAGTGGCGTAGGAAGGGGGGGCGGGGGGGGGCGGTCCGCCCCGGGTACCATCACTGAGGGGGTGACAAAAGGGCAAAAAGTTTTTTTTTCTTTCGCGGAGGGTTGGAGGATCACAACACTTTAAAACGTAATATGAATTAAAACGAGTTAATACAAATGACTTCGTCTGGCAATTAATTAACCTCAACACGTCAACATAATACGTACTGAAACTTTTTAGTTGAGGCAACAAACGCCGGTCAGTCACTTAACGCCATTTTATTGAGCTAGTTGAGCATTATAACTGAAAGCTTCTAAATGGCAAGAACTTACCCAGGGGTGCTAGGGAATTTTAGACCCCCATCCAGCGAATTCTATGTTTCATCATGTGGAGCATGCCCAAATTATAAACTCAAAATGAAAACTAGTCTCATTTTGGCGCTCT
Source organism: Triops cancriformis (assembly GCA_020615345.1). NCBI lineage: Eukaryota > Metazoa > Arthropoda > Branchiopoda > Notostraca > Triopsidae > Triops > Triops cancriformis. The sequence continues at coordinate 66,925 of JAHZNP010000099.1, forward strand.
TAGATAAGTTTGGTTTAGAAAAATGTTTGGTATGCACATCCAGGGCCGTAGCCAGAATTTGGTTGGGGAGGGGCACGGGGTGGGGGTATGCATTTTTGTCGAAATTTGCGCACTCTCCTATGTTCACCATTATTCAAAAATCTGGGTGGGTTAAAAACCCCTAAACCCCCTGGCTACGGGGGTGCACACACGAGTAGGGGAGAGCAGGGCTCGTTCGGACATGGGGCGTACAGGGTTGCTCGACTAATGCAGCGATGCAGACAAGTAACTTTTGTAATAAAAATTCTGTAGGAACTTATAATACAGATGGTTCTTGTGGATAAAGAATAGTTAGTCCCATCTCAGCGTCTGTGTGAATATGCCACGCGTAATTAAATATTCCCCATTTCATGTTAGTTGTGGTTTTAACCGTACAGTAATCCAATTTATTTATTCAAGATGACTCTTAAACAAGTTGACAGAATGTAATAAATTAACAGTTAACATTCTAAATCTTCGTTTGTTATGCGAGTTTTTCATTTTCTAAGTTGAAAATGGTTCCAGGGCAATTTCGGACAGTGTTAATGGGCTCCATCCAACAGATAACTAACGTGCCCGTTTGAAACAAATCAATGGCTTCTGTTTCTGAGCTTGTGGATTTTGAAGTCTTCTTTGACTGTCTGTACACTTTTCTAGTAACAGTGATGGTTAGAAATCGCCGAAAAAGGAGGATCTTCACAGTATCTTTTGAGAACGTGCAGAAAGCAGCGAAGGAAGTGCTTCAAGAAACATACCAATGCGCGAAACAGTGAAATATGTCGAATTCTCAAATTAACTTTAATAGAAAATGTTAACCACGCAGAAAAGATGTTAAGTAAAGAGTAGAGAAAGGAACCGGGAGATCTTTGAAGTTGCAAACGCAAATGAAATATAAAAGAAAGATTAGTAACGTGAAAGACATTTGCTAAACAAGAAATTAAGCTGGATAAATATCTCCAAGTCTGCTTCGAGCTGCAGTACGGTTGAACACCTGTCCAGAAAAATTGCATGACTACATAAAGATGCTTCGACAAGTATTGTATCTATACTTCCAGACAACTCGCAAAGAGACAATGTGGCAGGACAATTTTGGCAGTGCAAATTTTTCCGAGTTCTATGACAACTTATATGCCACATTTACAAAGTAGAGCTCAAGGTAAAAAAACAGTACGGAACCGCGACGAAACTGAGGTCCTCACAATTTAGACAACCCAGGACTCGCAGCTTCGAAAGAGACATAGCAGGTGGACCATTGTTCCACGCCAAAAAGAGGACTGGTCACCCTCGGCTGTTTTATGAATGCTACCGGATACTTTTCCTCAGTTTTTAACTTTCTACTTGCGTATTGCAAAATTAAGTTTTCCTTGAAATTTGCTACTAAAAATTAGTTGGGTCCGAACGTGCTCCACGCCCATCCGAAGCACCGTCGGCTAAAATGTGAGCTTGTAAATAATGAGCATATCACCGACTCCTAAATTTCGAATACAAAAATACGATCAAAGGGGGGGGGGACAAAAACAATTCCGCACCGGGTACCATCTGACCTTGCTACGCCACTGTAACCAAGGGATTTTAACTCTGTATGTGACAAATAAACTCGAGACACCTAGGTCTGGTCTGAGGTCAACCCTAAATAAAGGACAATGCTCTCAGCGTTGATTAAGCATCATGATGTCAATTAAGCAACCAACCTTCGAGACTTCTAGGCAACATTACATTTCGGGTACACTGAACTTCGTCCATGGACCGCAGGCTGGAAACACGTGTCTTGGATATGTCTTGTCCTTCTGCGAAAACGTCTCAAAGTTTACCGTTGTACTTCACAAGTTCAGCAGGGAAGTCTTGACGGCGGCTCATTTGCAGAATAATGCTTTTGCTTGAAAACTTCTCGCCAAGTTGTGTAAAGTTACAAGTAACTCCTTATTTCCCATTATATGCAAGGCAAGCTTTTCTTTCAAAACTACCACACATCTGTGTAAGACACAATGCGTCCTTTGCGTAAACTACAAAACTTTGAAATGGTTTTGAATTTTGCCAGACTGAGATAATGCGAAACAAGACCTCGAGAGCATTTTTTTCCCCGTTCCCTAAGGAAATGACGCTTCTGAGATAAGAAGAACCCGGTGGTAGAGTTTGCCTGTGCTAATGCAATTAGCGACCTTCTATCACTTTTGTCCTCGACGTGCGCGTGGTCCGCCCCTAATGACCTAATCGCGGCCAGCGCTGAACGCGGATGGGGTTTTAACAAGATAGATTGGAAAAAGTCCAAGGAGAACCGGTGTGAGGCCTGGATGTCCGTCTTGTCACGCTTTTCGGACACCAGTACACGATTTGCTGGGGATCGGTAGAGGGAGAAAAGCGTTTTGTCATTATACGAAGCGGAAGTAGGCATTCAATCAAGCACAACGATAGGATTCGAACCGCAGTGAAATGTTAAAGAATCTCATTAGCAAGACGTCGCGCGCGTATCACACTCGTTTACTGCCGTGCCTAACGTCACTGCAACACTTGGTGATTTCGGAGACGCCCTTTACCTGTTAACGTACTGTACCTCATACAAACAAACACTTACGTTTGTTAGAGGAGGAACCGAGAAAATGGGTACGAATCGTACACAGGACCTGTCAAGCCCAGATTCCACCGATTACGCTCAAAAGCTTATAAAGGGTCTTATGTTTTATGACATGTGTGTAAGCAAAGCAGTCTTCTTCAAACTTGGGGAGCAGGAGTTAGTCGGTTCTTTCTTCTCCTTCGTCAACATGAACGATGAGCTAAGCGATCCAAGCACCAGAGGGTGCCACGCCAGTTGCATGACCCTTCGTGTGTTATACAGGAAGTTAGTTGAAAGTAAACTGTATTTTCCCCAACTTGCAAAGTACGGCTCAGCATTCTTGGTTTGCCGTATATGAGTTAAAAGGCATTACAGCTTACGGCGTCGTCTTAGCACTACACCAGTGTTGTCAAAATGTATGAAGTGTTCACTTAAAGGAAAGTGACATGAACGCGAGAAAGAAGGGAGAAAATGTCACTGAGCAGTCAGCACGCAGATGGCATGCAGTCAAGTGACGTCCATGACTTGGAATCATTATCAAATTTTACGAGAAGTGCGTGCATGAAATCTGCGATCACTTTTAACGAAGTTTTCTCACGTGAGATTTAGTACCGTAATAGCCCCTCCTAGCGCCCGGTGTGGACACCCCCGTAACGCTCATTCGTCTACATGAACATCCAGTACAAGTAATGTAGAATACTCCGTCTAAAAGGGGTCCTATCAAATTTTTGAATTCTTGACGTTGGTACCTTAAGAAAGAAAGGACTTTATCGCAGAGTTTTCAGAGGAGCTTCGCGTTTTTCGCCAAAGTGTGGCACATTTCAAATTTGCCTTATTTTCGACAAGCTAATGTTGAAAATCAAAATTGAAGATTTTAATCTCTATCATTAACTTCTTTTTGGATAACGTTGGTAGTTATTCGAATCACAGTTTGACTACTACCAATTAAATTGGTAGAATTGAGAAAGGGACCATTTTAAAACGACGATATAAAGTAGCGACCGTATTTTCCAGACAAATAAGAGTTTTATAGCCACAGCTGCACTTCAGTACTTTTTCCCATTACGTGAGCTATGTTTTGCCATTCTGGGGAAAGATTTTAAGGACAGTGTAAACAGTTTATGTGACCGCGTAGTTGATAGTTTTACTGAAAGATGTATAGCAACGAAAGTTAGCAAGAACAAAGAATGCATTTTTTAGTGAAATCACTTAGCAAAAAATTACGGTTAGTCCAAAGTCAAGTGTAAAAATAAAATTTCTCTGTAACTTTGGTCTTTCTCATTTTTTTAAATGCAATTTTAAAGAATAGATTATATCTTACAGAAACCTCATCGTTTGGCAGGACTTTGCTAAAGGGATCATGGAAGGTCAAGGAAGTAAACTTTTCGCCTTTAAAAACTCGCCTTTTTCTTTTCTCGTGCAAGTCAGGGTCAACGAGATCGCAGGCCGTCTAATCTGAGGGCAAAGACTCCGGAAGTTTACATTACTCCCGCAAATGATTTATTTTTAATATGCAAAACGCTTTTATTACTTGACACAGACATCGTGGTGTGATTTCTAAAAAAAGTATAAAAATAAAGTCGTCCGTCGGTTACAACTCTGTTGGGAATCGAAGAGCTAGACAAGGACGTTATCCCTCTGTTCTCTTTTTTTAATTGGTGTAGATAGGAGGGCTACTCTAAATAAGTTATTAAGGTTCGGGATCTTCTGCCCACTCGACTGTGAAGCTAGGAAAAATGGTTGTCAAGGCATTTGGATCTCGAGAAGGGTGACTTAGAGCTGACAAATTGGTCGTATTGTCGAGCATGTTTGGCCGATCATTGGAAATAAGTTGAGCTCAGCTAAAGAAAAACTGGCAATTCGTCTTTAATTGAACGATGCCATTTCTCGTTGTCATTATCGTTGGCCATTGGTACGGTTTCCTAGATCCTGTCAAATACGGCTCCGTCAAGATGGTAAATGGAGCAATTTCGTCTTGCTAGCGCAAACTTCGAAGAAAAGGGCTAGGAAGACTTCACAGACGGCTCGAAAACTTCTCTCTTTGTTCGTCAGTATCCGAACGTCAATCACTATGAACGTTTCGGCCACGGTGGATACAAGTGTACATGCCGAGGAGTCGGCTACCTTCATTAAGTAAATGTCACATTCGATTAGAAGAGGCTACATATGTCAATGAGCCGGTTAACGTTTTATTCAAAGCGTCATTACGTTGAAAGGTCGTGCACCAAACCCACGTCTTCTTCGTTGCATCTGCAGTCATCCATCGGTCGAGGGCTTAAATTAACCTCATTATTTTTTCCGATACACCAACGCCTTACAGTGTTCTGGGAGAGCGGTTTTCTTAAGCCTAAGGACCTCTCAAGCTCCAGTTCGTTTTACGGAAAAAAATATAGCTTGACTCTCTTGGTCACGGCATTTTTAGCTCGCAATTATTAACAGAAAAAGCTTTTAAACAGACACTGTAGCTAGGATTTTTTCTGACACAGTAAAGGTATGAATTCACGCCCGAGTGCCAAAACCCCGTCAAAGGCAGACGCCTTTAACAAGTTGTTTCATACTACCGAGATTGTTTCTAAAGAAGTCTTGAAGTATCGTAAACGGTGTGATTCGGCAGAACGGAGGTGTACTTATACTAGCTGTGATTCCTTTAGAGTTTTTTTCTGAATCATTTACTCCGTGCCCAGAAGCGGTTTACACGGTTCACTTAAACGTTAATAAATCTCAGGGACACAGCTTTTTTATTAGAAGAAATGGAATTGTTGGAGTGTAAACTTTTTGGTGCATTTTATGTATTTCTTACTTGTTGGAAATAAGAACTTTAGCTGTAGTACAAGTTACAAGAGGGGGAGTAGGGTAAATTGTATTAAAATTCAACAGGTTTTCGTTTTTCCTTCAGTGCACGAACTATCGTGTTACACTGCATACTGTCGAACAAACTCAAGTAGCACGTAACTTTTCTAAGCAATTTCTTAAGTGTCTTTGTAGCATCCAGCAATTTACTAGAAGTCGTTTCTAACACTTAAAAAGACACTAAAAATATATGCTTTTCATTTGCTACAAACGACATCTGTACTTCATCTGTTTTAGTCGTGTGACAATGGGCTCACACTACAAGTGACCCGACGGCATATTTTCAATCCTCAATCCGATCTAGACACAGTGCTACCACTTGCTTCAAAAGTAGGTTAGGTTAGGTTTGGTTAGATTATTATTATTTTTTTTGTATTCTCTTGCGGTGTGAGCTTAGCTCGTTGCTTAGGTCGTTAGATTAAGTTAGGTTACGATATATAAAGTTAAGTTACGTTAGGTTAGGTTAGGTGAAATGTGGCAACACTGGATGAACTTTCTCCATAGAATTTTCCCTATCTGTGTCTAGATCGGATTGGGGTTTGAAAATATGCGACCCGACGCTCCAGTAGTTCCAACTCGGTGCTTGATTCCGGTAGTTGAACTGGCTAAAATTTTGGATTATTTTCTAACGTCTGTTATCTTTAACTTTATATCAAAGTTGAGTTACAATAAGCGAATACATGTCACAAGTATACAGTTGAAAATTACAATTTTAACGCATACGAAAATGTGAGTGACGCTTAGCCTGAGTTAAGAGAAAAGGGCTTATTTCATGGAAATTGCTACCTAAAGCTTTTAGAATAGTTCTAGTAAGATTTATTGATCATTTCGATAAACGTTATACGCCGCATTATTATTTCAAACTTGAACTCTCACAATGTTCCTGAGAAAAATATTTCCCGTTGGTGCATAATGTAGAGTAGACACAGTCTTCTAAAGATAGAAATACGTTTGTATTGCCTCAGTTCAAGCCGTGGAGTTTATCAAAGTTCATTAAAACCAACAGAAGCTGTAACATTTCTTTCATGTCTGCCGTGATATCCGACAATTCAGTCCCAGCTGGTGCATTCCGATTTCGACTATTAACTTGCAAAACAATGCGAAGCTGTGCTTAAACTCCACTTTTTTCCTCGAGCTGTTTTTGGCGTCGTCAAAGAAAAGACTCCAAGACGTCTATACCGGCAAGAGAATCATTTCTGCATCTATCTCAGACATCAAACAGATCTGGAGATATTGAAAGACATTCTGTGCTAGCGTAATCTTGGTATGGCATAATATACAAAAGTTCTGTACCCGACACACCATAAAAGACAGAAAGAGAGAACTTTCAGCTTGTAGTTATTTTGTCTCTTAACCGGGGACAAAAGATTACAGGTACGATGGAAAAGGATGAGTATGATGGAGCGTGGAATTCGTCTTTGCTTACTGTTGCAAGCCAAGTAATTTACTTGAGTACTTGAGAAAGATTAACAATACTCCCTGCACTCTTTGTAGCTCTTTATTTATTCTCTCACCTTTTTAAAAATTTTCCGGCAAGTTTCCGGCACAAGCACGCTCCCTACTCCCGCTACCCACTTTGCCAGAAATCCCACCTCTCAATTTTATTGCCTTTCAGACAGTTGTTGCAGTGGTGGGGTACACGTAGGCTGTAATCTTAGGATTATTTCTGTCTCTTTCATTCTGAAGTTCCACTTCGCGAGATAATCTTTCGGAAACCTGAATGCCATTCTTAAGTTACAAAGCAGGAATTCAATTTTTCCCCGGAAAGATGTTATGAACTGACATTCAATCTAGATCTTTAATAACCTTCTAACAAATTCCCTATAGCTTTCAATGAATGGAGACTAAATTAGAAAGCAGCAAGAGAAGGTAAGTAACACCAAACGAAAGTTTCCCTCAAAATCAGCCGAGTTCTAGAAGCTCCTCACCAATGACGTTTTTCTTGGATCATTTCCATTATTTTGTGCGGAACGCCTGAAAATACTTTGCGGTGCCCATCAGCTGCATACATAAGGGCATCTTCGCCGGCTTTTAAGCTTGTTAAATGTGTTTAGCTGGCCTATTAAAGTTCGCTGAGGCTTATGGAAACTAGTTCTGCCATTTACCTTTCCTTGACCGCAAGGTCTCATTGCGTCTCGCTGTTTGGATCACAGAGTAGCCAGCGTTCATCAGCACAGAACTCCTCTTTTCCTCCCACTCACCCTTTCTTTCCTGGCACCTGCCTTTCTTCCTTTGGACTCAACGTAAAGTTGGCCCTGGATCATAGTGTGAATCTCCATCAAAGATGACCCGGTTCTATTCCATAAACGCGATGAACGACATAAACTAGATTAACGCAAGTACAAACTCAGTGACAACGTTTGGGACACTCGGAGTAAATCACGCCACCTAGTTAAAAAGCAAGCCTTGCTAGTACCAGCCAGTGTAAAAAAAAAATATTTTTTGTGTTCATCAAAGAAAGTTCTAAAGCCGTTCATTTTTAATTTTCGGGGGTGGGACAGAAAAATTCATACGCTATGAATGGGCTATGTGTCATTGGACAACGAACTCCTTGGCAGTCAGGTTAGACGTACCAAAGAGAACGAAATTGTACTTAGTTCCTTCGCGCTACAGATTGTCACCAGCAAACAGAGCAAGGATCTTTGAATCGGCAGCGAATGGCTTGCAGATAATATGATTCTAAAAAATACACGTCATTTTGTTGCGGTATAAAGCGCGGTGCACTTGACAGTTTCAATCTAGCAGGAAAGTATTACTTCCTGGATTTACTGGTCAACTTCAGTTTTAGAAAAGAGGCGACAATCATCCTTTGATTGAGCTGTAAATGGGATCGGGTTGTCTTCATACAGATTTTACATTGATTTTTTTTTCTTTTGAGGTCGCGTGAGTATCGATATGATTGCTTTGTCACATTTATGCGTGTAATTTTCTCCAAGACTCTCTCACCCTTTCGTATGACTGTCGTTGTATTTGAGACCATTTTATGTTCAAGGATCATTCTAGGCTATTCGACTCACGTCTTGTCGTAGAAACGGTTCTAAAAATTCGTTTGCTAAGCAACACCAGGTGAGGCCCGGCACGCTACGCATGTTCGCCGTAACTACCCGTGAGTGATTGCAGTGTTCTCCATAAGCCAGGTTTCATTACAAAGAAAAGGGGAAAAAATGGCCCAAGGTATTTTTTGCCGCCGACTGCTGTACTTAGTGACTTTATCGGGGTATACTAGGGGTTCTTGCAAACAGAACACGTCTCCTTTCTAGTCTAACGTCAGGAGGCAAACGGAAGATAATTTACAAATTTTTCAACTTCCCATGTGGAGCAATTCTGTTACCTCCGTTCCCCTTTGTAGCCATTGAAAAGCCTGATATCTTTCTTCTAACAAATCTGGCCAGCTTTGTCTCTGTCGTAAAGACTAGTTTTTATACATATGCATCTGTCAGAAAGCAGAATAACTTATAACCCTGTTATTTCAGAAAACGTCGCTCTCGTCGTCGACGACTTTTATGCTCGTATGATTCGCACAAGAATGCTTAAACTTTTACGTTGCTGCACTTCTCCACGCTTGAAGCTGCTGGTATGCAAATTCCATTTGCCGTATACCTTTGCAAAACGACACCCATGTCAACATCAACGGCGCAAAAAATGGCCTAATTCTGCAGCAATGAACTCGGAACAGCGAGAACAAACTGTTTAAGCTCACGTGTCTACACTGCTGTTAAGAAGTAAAAGAGAAAAATTGGACTATTTGCTTTGGCGTCATTTCTACAATGAAAGATGGTGATTAGCAAAGACTACCACTCGGAAGTCCCGTGCATTTAATCTACAGTGTATTATATCTCCTCTTGGCAGATTCATGCGCATTTTCTCTCGAGGAGACAAACTTCTGATGAGCGCAAGCGGCCATCTTTGTGATGACAGACGTCGGCAGCTAGTTTCTGTAAGAGAGGAAAAATTATCTTCAGCGCACATTCACAAGTTTCATATCACAATGTGGAATGTTTCTGTCCTCTTTTCGCTCTTAGACAACGGAAATAGCGTTTCGTCCGTTTTGGCAAACTTTCACGTAACAGAGACTCCGTAACACTTGGTTGACTACGACGTACGTCAGCTCAACAATGAAACGTCTATGGGTAGATCCGGACAGGGGAGACCGGCGGACTAAATCGAATGAACCCAGCTTAGGTGGAAGTCCCCAAAAATATAGCTAGTCAAGGGGTGACTATTTGCTAGAAGACGAGCACTGACGAATGTAGAGGAAGTCGTTATCTATTTGTGAATCGTGGCTTGAGCCCACGGATGTTACGCTTGGCATTGGTAGGAGGCCCGTGTGGTGTAATGGAAAGAAGGCCTCTTAAGATGACATACGGGTAGCTGTGAACACAGAGATTACTCGGCGTTTTCCATGGGAGCCCGTCTCAATACTGATAAAATAAGCCAGCTTTTTATTGAAAGTGGAGAATTTTTTGTGTGCTGTGCACGTGAGTGCCATCCGCTCAATCTTAAATTCCGAAAAGAAGGCCCACTACCCAACTGTCACACGCACAACAAGTCTAAATTCAAACGCGAAACGTTATGAGATATGCTTATTACCATCTTTTATTACGATCTCATATCGTCACTGCGAATAGACATTTAGTTTTATAACGAACGCATGTTTGAATGCCAAGTACATACCTTTCTGAACAGTTTTATATCCATTTGGAAGACACCTAATTCTATTTTGGGTGAAGGTTGAATATTCATATATTTTTTATGCATATGCAAACAGTTTTTGAATGTAGATAAATTAATAAGGCGAAAATAGCGGAAAAGACAAGAAGTACCAATTCATTAAGTTTATTTGAACTGTTATCATCTCTGAGGTACATTTTTGGCAGTTTGTCCAATATCACATACAAGAGAACAGAATATACCACGATGTTCACCCTGACGAAGACGAGGAAGCTGCTGAAGCTTTTTCGTGTCTTTCAAACTTTAGAAAGGAATCAGTGGTGGTCTTGGCTACTTCCTTTGGCGAATCTCTGCATCTTTTTAATTAATTAGCATACATAGGGAGATCAGCATATATATCCATAAAGATATCGGCAGACAAGGAATTCTTAGTACAACCTACTAATGACGCGTCCATGAAAAATAACTTACTTCAATAGTTAAACTTAGGCTTTTTTGAGAAAGACTGAGCCTGGTATTTCAAGACCGAGATTCCGAAGCCCATCCCGGTTACAGGCGAATAAGGAAAAAGAGTGATCGCCGAATTTGTGGACTTACGGAATTTATAGAATAAACGTTTCTACGGTGCACCCAAATCTCATGCATTACATGATATTAACTTCTTTTTAATATTTTATCACGTCATTTGAAAATCTACCAGACTTTTCCAATATTTTTTCTTTGGACTAAAAATGTCTATTTCTGAACAGTTTTCCATTTCCGAAGTCCATTCTTTCTAGACCTAAAACTGTTCATACGTTCTCAAACGTCCAATCCTTTAATATAAGTTCTTCTTACGTACGAGTGCTATTTGGGTAAAATGCCTTTGAAGAAGTAAGAAAAGATAGTTACACAGGTGAAGTTTTGATTTCTTGAACTTTTCGGTCGCCTTTAACAGAAAATGACTTATATTGACCCTGGAATCGCTTATTCTGTGCTCCTTTCACGCCAGCCACATTTCTTTAAATAAAGAGTTCTTTAAGCTCTTTTTCTTTGATTCGCTGGAAAGGCTCTGTAAATATAAACCGCTGGAGGAAAAATACACATGTGTCTGTTAACCAAACTTGTTTTCTTTAAAGATCTAAAAAAATCTTTATCATTCTAAGCAAACATCAGCGAATTGAAGAAGGGGACATTTAAGTTATGCTGATGTTGAGGAAATTTGCCCATTTCCCAAGTTAATCGACTTGTACCTCCGAAGCAAAAAAGGGGGAAACTTTGCAAACGTACCCTTTTAGCCGTTTCTTGAATTACGAGTAACCTCGTCGATGAGCAGCTTTTTGGACTCTCATTCAGCTCCCGTAAATCGTGTGAGCTTGTTGTCCAGTAAAAGCCTAGATAACTCAGTAAAGACTCCACAGATAATGCTATGAAGCTTAACGTCGTTATATCTGTAACAACTTTCTCTTGGTGGATATTGCAATATTACCAAACTTTACAACAATACTTTAAAGTTTGATAGGATATTGAGATAAGGGTACTGGAAATTATTGATTAATCTTTTTTTAAAAAAATTTCACTAACTGCAAAAAAGGGAGGAATTAAAAATTTCGCTGCATATGAACATTAGAACTAGTTACGTTTACATTGAAAACACGTCACCTTTGCAGTATGTCAGTTATTAATACGCCTTTTACTCCCCAAACAGATGTAGTGAAGAAAGCATCATGACTGCTTCCTGGTGAAAGTATCAGTCATTGTCCCAAGCTTTTGTGTCATCTTTTCGGCCCCTATCCTAGCAGGATTTGTTCCCACAATATTTTTTTTGCGTTGTGATTTAGAAAAAACGCCTAGTATAATTTGTTACTGGCATAAGACCAAAAGAGATTCTGTATGGGACTGTTACTATAACAGCAGTCGTGGACAACACATGCGCCTTGCAGACAAAGAGACTGGCTCACAGCGACAAAGTAGTTATCTCACGAACAAAGTTTCTTTGCACGCTCAAAACATAAAGAGCTGGGGCGTCACGCACACTTGAACTATTGGTACTAAAGTAATCCTACAATTAAGTCAATATTTGAGAGAAAGGTAATATTTGAATGACTCACCTTAGGGGAGAGGAGGCACAGAATAGAAAGCATCAAGTGTTTCAGCTTCATATTTAACTTACGTGCACGAAATGACTTGTAGGCCGAAATTATATTCACAAAATGAGGTTTGTGTCCTCGCTGTCCGATAAAATCTGAGTGGACCTTTTATCGTTTCTGTATGAACAAGCTTAAATTTTGTGCGTTGAAGTGACCGCTCCTAAAGCGCCGTCATTGTTAAAAACGTCTAGATTCCGTTCCTCTTAAAAGACCCCTTATTTTGAAAACGACCGTTTCCTTTCGCACCGCAGAATCGCTTTTGGACTTCCACGGCTCATGTAAAATTACTGTGGTAACTGGGCTAAACTTTCAATGAATTTATCTAGAACTTACGTTTTACTTGGAACTGTTTGTATAAAATGTTTCATACTTTGTATAAACTTAACAATCAAAACTAAAGAATCTAATCTTATAAGCAATGCCGTAAAACAAGATTTATTTTATTCTCTCATGTACTCCCTGTTCTTTACCCCTACATACTTTTCCGCGAGAACCTCGTGCTATTTACAGGCAGTGTAATCCTTTACGACCTCTAAGCATCCATATTTCATAAGTTATGTCTATCTTACCGATTGCGTCCCTTTCCGTTTGTATGTACCCGCATCCAACTTACATTCAAGCCACCCTCGTATTCCCTATTCTTAATAGCCTAAACATGTGACGTTGGGATACCTCCAGTACCCATGACACTGATTATCGGCGTAGTTTTGTTTTTCAGCTCAAATCGAAAGCTGTTTGTTGGAACTTGATATCCTATCAATTTGCTAGAAATTTCGTAGAAAAAATCAAGAAATTGCTTCAAATATGCGTCAGGTTGCAACTGCGTAAGAATTGAAGCCAATCTGTAGTAAAAACTGCTCTGATGACGATCCCAGGAAAATGAGTAACGCAAGTGTTCAGTTGCCAAACGTAAATAGGTTTCATATGAACTCGGATAAATCTGGGGTATTGGTTTAGTAGAATATGAAAGGCAAGCTTCAAGCATTGGCTAGGCGTCACTCTATGCGTTGGGCTTATCAGAGACCTGCTGTCGACAATACACGAGTACAATTGCGAAAATGTGTTCCAGTACCCAGTCAGAAATTAAGAGGAATGGTCTTCGCTTTGTAAAGCAATTTCTAGCAACTCGTTGCTGTTGACTAGTCCACGGCGAACAAACCTAGTGTTTCTATCGCAGCTCTAGTGGACAGAGATTCACGAAGACTTATTAAAAATGACTTCAAACTCAATTGTAGGATACGAACTACAAAACTGGGAAAGCAGAGTAACTTTTACTTACATCAATGTTTGTACGATTCTGGTTATGGCATCTGCTAATGTTTACGATCCACTTTAAGAGTACGTAGAATTCAACATTCTCGTGACAACTTGGGCTTCACCAAACTTACGATACGGACTCTGTTGTTCGACAAGTCTGAGTGTACCAGATACATTTGTAGTCACGCTTTTAACAGCGTAGTTTATATCTACGTGTTTTATTTGCAAGATTTACCGAAAATAGGTCTTAAAGAGATTCTTATATCCAAAAAGAGTAAAACCTTTCCTAATATATACAATACTCTTTAAATAAAATAGGGACAAAACGACTCTCGTGAAAGAAAGCTATGCGACTGGGTGAAAAGGTTTAGAACCAGCAAAGCGACACTGACTTGTGTAAGCCTTTCATGCCGTCCAACACAGAACGTGGTTGCACAAGCAGCACACAAGAATCACATAGAGAGATTAAAAAAAGAAGTTATCTATCAACAAAATTGGTGGCTTCTTGACGACCACGATATAATTCGGATAAAAACGAAGCAATTTATTGAGGACTTGCAATTATCCTTTAGCTGACAGGAAAGTTTTGCGTAATTAGGCCTTAACATGGATTGCATAGCACACTATAGCTAACTGTCAAAAAGTCTCAGTTCCGAAAGCAGAAGGCGCATTTTGTATAACAAATTGATTGGTGTCGAAATGCTGAACACTTCAGACGAATGCCTTTACAATTTTTAGCACGATTGCGTATAATCAATGATACATTGCTTATTCAAGTATTGATACAACTCCCATGCTACTCGCAGAAACGGTAGAATTAAATTTTTACTTGAAAGGGCTCATATTGAAATCATGTTAAGTGTGGAAAGTAGGCCCTTTTTCCTATTCTCTTCTTTTCATAAAACTCCCCCACGTCTTTCTATGCAGTATTATGCAACTTAAACGCGGTATTATTGCTGGGTAAGGAATTTTTTTTATGAATGGCTGAACAGACTTTCCTGTTCTACCCAGTGTTGTATTACTTTTTTTCTCTTTCTCCCTTTAAGTTCTGGTGTAAGTGTACACAGACAGTGGGATCGATGGAACGCCACAGCAAAAGACCAAGAGCATAAGGTTGTTGTCATAGAAACATCTTCATTGTAGCTCAGGTTTGGGTTGAGCTATTTCACTACTTCTGCCTCTTTGTGTTTTTACTTTCTGTTGAATTTCAAAAATGCATAACTGCGAGTTGATTTTTATCCTATATTAAAACCTTGCATTTCAACTGAAATTCTTATTGATTCTTGCATGTAGTTTTACCCTGCCAAGAAGAAAATGAAGTTAAAGAAAAACTCTCGATTTGTCACGGTAGGCATTGCCTCGGAATCTATTGCCTTGTACATCAATTCACCACTGCAGGCATGTTATGTCGCAATCTTGATAGCCTAACTATTTTCTCTCTTGTCCAAAGCAAAACATTTGATTCCCCTGGGGGGGGGTGTTTCAGAAAAAAGTCGCAGTTTGCATAACAATTTCCTATGCATAACAACAATGCCATTGGTACACCCTCTATTTTTTGTGTATTCAGTAGCAGTAGGACAATTCTTGTATCCGCTGTCCCGTGCTGCTGCTTGGCTATTGCTACTGCTCCAAGTGCAAGCGTGGTTGCTCGTACTCATGCGAGAAAAGCCTGTCACGGACCTGACCACTACATTTCTACACAGATCAAGGATTTTTTGGGAATTCCCCTGGAGTCTCGCTGGTTACATTTACAGTCCTAACCAACTTGTCTAAGTATCTTCATCATGCCTTCCCAAAGGTAATATAAATTACAACGAAAATTCAACTAAAAAAGGGACGACAGTCAAAGCATGAAGCTTAGGTTGAGTTTTTTTTTTCTCTTGACGATTTAACATAATGGAGCCAAAGGCGTCAAATTATGGAGTTGATCGTTTCTGTGCAAGGTTCCTTGTGAAATTTTCTTCCGGTGTTATTACCGTGAAATGGAGTTTCAAAGAAAGAGGAAAAAAGAGGAGACTTAAGCTGGTCAAGCGTGAGCTCATCAATCCCCGGCATCATTATGTAGACTCGAAATTCCGTCGTATCTCTTATTTCCAACTCGAAGGCAGATAGACTGTCGACAGCTTCAACGATTAGTACCCTTTTTCCCCTGTCTTTATAGTCGATAAATTTTCACAAATCTGAAGCGACAGAAGCTTTAAGCGACGACAAGGGACAGCTAATATCTTCCTGACACACTAAGTCATAAATACAGGTAACTTGTCGTGTACCGGATATTCAGGTGGGAGACTTCCATGAATTATCGAAATTTCTGTCGCAGTAGGGCTAACCTTTTCCGAAAGGCTCAAGCGTACTTAAGAATTCAACAGTCCCCTTGTAAATCTGTCCACAGCGCGATGCCAAGTGATTATAGCAGAATATCCTATCGTACTTCTTAATGTCTTTTGGCCTCTTTTTTATTTAAAGTTATATTGTTCTTTCTGGTAGACAAGAACAACATCAATATTGTTCTTGTTGAATATACTGTTTTTCTGCAGATAGACAAACTCGTGCATATTTGTTGACATAAATAACATCCTTTGTCTTATGTTGCTACACGTTCTTGCCGACGGATGTGTAACTCGCAAGAATTCTAGCTAAGAAATGTTGACCCAAATTTACTGTGACACGTCTGCTGAAGTATCCGCGAACACTTTACAAGAGCTGGGGGAAGAAACGGCTGGTCTTTAAGGGGCTATTCAGTACGTACTAATTAAAGCGTTTACCTTGATTTACTTAAAATACGGTAGCTATTAGGGGAAATTCTCAAGCGAAGCATGCAAGCTCAGCTTTGTGTGCACGAATTATTCGGGTATGTATTGTACTTCCTCCGCCGAGTTAAGCTGAGGTGTGGAGGTACGAACACATTTAACAACTTTTAATGTTTTAGCCCACTTTCTCGCTTGCCTTGCCGCCGAAAACAGAAGAAAACCCCTTCAGACCGTAATACCCTCCTTTCTTTCCTTCCAAGTTCCGAGAAAAGTGGGAACGTATTTTATTTGATTTTCAGCACAGGGGGTTCTTAAGCAAAATTGATTTAATTGGTGCTGTTGCATTCTGGAGGCTCGCTTGAGCCCTCAGGATTCGATTAGATCACAACCGAGAAGCAATTTCTATGGCAACTGGCGGAAAGAGTAAAATTTCGGAGAATGTTGTACCCTTTCCCCTTATCGGTTCTTCCTTTCAGAATTGATGGGTAAATTGAACACACTCTGCCTTTTGTCATCCTCCGTCTTTTTAGTGTACGGTTTCTACGGAAAGGCTCGAACTGAAAATTTGTTCTCCGTGAGCTCAAGCCATCTTTTCAGTTGTCCTGACCAACACAACTTCCACCGGAGATTGAGGTCGTGCTTCATCGACGCCCCCGACGATCTCATCTTCTTCTACCGCGTCGCTTTAGCCATGTTGCTGCTCTTCGGAACGAAGCAGCTATGGCGTTGGCGTCGACGGCTGTGTTCCGCTCTACGAATCCTGGTGGACAGTCCAAGTGGAGCTTCAGATGCCTGGCATCCTTCGGTGGCATCGCAGTAAACGCCGACACTCGTACTCGTATCTGTTGCAAGTTACTTCCTAACAGTTCACGGCAGTGACTTCCTTCGGTCTTTGCGAAAGAGTCGTCAGAGTGTGCTGATAACAACGTAGTTCTCCTGGACTTTCCGCAGTTCGCGTGATGTCGTATTGCTTCTGACAGATTTGTGTTCCCAGAAGGTTTCCTCTTTAGTTTTGTGGGTAGTTATACCGTCTCGTTGCGCTTTCCTGGCTATCGCGAGCCAGTCAGTGCTTCTAATTCCCTCGTAAATACCTTCCTGCGCTGGTCATTTCACAAGCCCTTCGCATTCGTGGACTAGTGACTTCGACGAGAAGAGAAGAACTCTCCGAACACACCCAGAACATCATGTGAGAGGTATGTGTCAAGTCTAGTTACTACGCGATGAGAATCTATGACTCTGGTAAATCAAAATCATCAGCGCGTAGTCAAGATATAGAGGTCTTTACCCGAAACGCTAATGTATTTGGATCACGGTTGATACTCATGGCTCATAATTGGATTCCTCATCATCAACCCGCTGTTCTAGCTGATCAGCAATCCCCGAAGCCTCCCAAATTGCCTAGGTAAGTAGAAATTTTCTGCTGTTACTTTGAGCAACATGAGCTTATTTTCCCTGAGGCGGGTAGACAAGAAGAGAGATAGCACGAAGGAACCAGGAACTAAAATAGTTAAAAAGACGAAGTGGAACGTAATTAGGTGCCTGTATGCTTACACCAGGCAAATAAGCAATCAGCCGAGCTGGTTTTCCCGTGCTCCCTTATATTACGTAATGTACGAGTTTGTAAGCTCGGCGTGAGCCTTTCTCTGTAAATGAGTTTTCAATCTCTTTGTCTTTCTCATTTACCAGAAATAAGAGATGTTGTAGACCATTTTTATTCTTTATTTTTTTTACCGTTCTTTAATTTAGGTCCGTGAAATAGCAAATCATTTGAATAACTAATCTAGCTGCCTTTTTCCAGACAGCTATTATTATTTTTTGCGTAGTGGTCCTTTTTTTAAACGTAGTTTACGTAAATGTATCGATGCATCTTTGGTTTGCGGGAGCAAAAAGACGGCAATCGTCGATAGACCTTTTCCTGTATGTTTTTGTAGTAGAGATATAGTACATAAGGTGCTGCATAACTATAATTTATTTCTAGTCAAATTTATACTTAACGCAGTGACGCACAAGAAATTTACCATTCTCTGGATGGATTAGCAATTATTGATTTGGTCTTCCCTTTTCGCTGTGCACCCAGCTTACCCAGTTTCATCTTGCGTGAGAAATGTTTACTTTTACGTTGTTTGAACATCCTTCAAAATGTCGGTGTAAGAATTGCAAAGAAGCAGACCGAGTGCTTGTTTTAGAGACATATTTAACGTTTTATGGATATTACAGCTTGTCTGTGTATCCCGTTCATTTCTGCGAGCGTAAATTTTACAGTAATTCTGGCCATGCACAGGAATTTGGGAGCAAGTTGAACTGATAAAGCCTAAAGGCTACCGTTTAGTGAAGAACGTTGGTCGTAGGACCGTTTGTGAGGAAACTCGAAATTTCTGCGATAACTTCCTCGAAACAGTGTGTTTGACTTTCAAGATTCTTTGTGGAAAAAATTGGTTTCAAAAACCTCTATTATCCGTGTTGAAACCGTATTGAATACTTGTCCGCCTTAGTGTACTACAAAATCTCACGCAAAAGAAAACGCTGTTTAAAGAACAAAAACTTTTAAAGTCTCAACAGAAGGCTTTTCTTCTTTTTTCTTCATTTTCTAAAACTTTGAAGCCATGAGACGTTGTGAAGTACAGAAGAGTATTCACGAAATCACCCACGCGATATTCCTGTTTATTGGACCGTAAGAGGCTTCGGCGAACAGTTTAGTTTTAAGTCCAGCGATCCCAATGTTTTCGCTTGTTTAGTGGTTTTGAAATCTGAGTGCCTTCTTGCTCCACACCAGAAGGGGACGAAATTCGTGGCTCTTCATTCTGTCGAGAACTCGGCAATTTTGACCGTCCTTGCATGTTCCTCTCGTAGCAATAGACAACATTTTACAGTCGAAGCCAGCACAACGTCAACAAAAGCACACTGCCTTTCTAGTATCAATCTTGCTTATTAACTTACAAAGAATTTTCAGATTGTCGCGTGAATTTCCTATAAAAGAAGTGCACCTGTGCTTATCTTTTGTTTTTGGAACGAGCTTTACTAGCAACAATACGCGCAGCTCGCCTACGCTCGAAAGATCAGTAGGTGAGATTAATCTATCCTAGATTCGCATTTGGGCTCCCGATCTTCATTATGAAGAAAGTGTTTGTTTCCTTCTGCGTTTGCACAAGCGAAAAAGAAAAATGGGGGTTCAGAAATTGTCCCACTCGAAACTTTTGTGACGAGATATGTTCTCAAGTCTTTCCGTACTTCCGAGAACACTTCTCGAGTGTAATGTCTGTCTTGCATCCCTTACTGAATTTAAAATTTTCTCCATCTTCTTGTTAGGCAGTCCACCTTTCCACTGTAATGCAAGGGTTTCTAACTACTAGTACAGGGTGACCGAAGAGTCCTTGTGTACTTACTTAAGCCGAAACAACATTTATGGTCTGTTTTTAATTGGAAGTAAAAACGGATCTCCTTACTAATTTTACTTTTTAATCCGTTTATGGCAACGGGTATCACTGTTATCTTAACACAAACTCAGCGGAACCTGGGATGGTGTTAATGTAAGCCGCTCACTGACGGATATAACTATAAAAAGGTTGAGGCAAGACGGATTAGGTAGTAAGTTAATAGTAACGTTTGGATTCTATTTGTTCACAAAATGTGTATCTATCAATACTTTTAGCGCTATGTGAGAAAGGTCGATGCAACGCTCTCACCTCAAAAGGAAAAAGTGTTAGGACTTGCCACATGTGACAAATGTTATGGATATTACTTTAGGTTATTATACAGTATCATTCTATGGTATTGCAACGAGTGCGACGCGAATTTATCTGTTAAAAATTTGATCCGCGACAGTTTCCATCGTTCTCGCGACGATTATCTTTTCCACCACCGTGAACACTTGCTATTGGCTGGCAGACGGCTTGTCTTTTCAATAATTTCTGCTCTTTTATAAACGCGTAAGCAGGCAGAAATTATCGATTCTAATATTCTTGTCATTCTTAGATACGGTTATTAAAATTCTCATTGTTTTGGTTACAATGCACCAGAGGCTTCTAGGAACATTTGGCATGGTACCGTTGTTCAATGACGGGTCTCGTAATCCTTGGACCCCTGACTTGGCTCATGAAGTCCACAACAAAACTCGTGAAAACTAGCCCATTCAGCTTTTTTCTCTCGTCTATACTACAGGAGCTCCTGCTCTGTATCAAAATTATCGTTTCTTCGTAAGAAAATGATTAAATTCTAATTTTATCCACAGCTTTCTTACCATTATATATTTAGCAATTACGCAGTATAATGCGGTAGTTTCCTAAAACACGAGAGCACATATAACGACGCCTTTACAAGCTATATCACGTGGACCGCTATACTAAAAGGTACAGAATCTATTTTCATGTCTTGGCAGGTAAGACAGGAGTGTATATGCACGTTAAACCTCACGTGAGGATAATCTCCCATAACAGACGGTAGTAAAAGTGGCGTAGTGGCGGATAACATTTTTATGAGAAGGGAGAGGTGGTTTAGATATGAGCTTTGGTACAGATCAGACTGTATTGAGCATACTTAACGTGTATTACATGGAAGTGTAAGTCGAAAATCCGTCGAGAATCGCCCTTGTGGTTCACTTGCAAAAGTTCCATATACCATAACATCTTTTTTTAATGTTATTTGATGAGACATGGGGAATTTGGGTCTACGGTGTACGTTTAAAAGCCAATAAAGCTTTCAATCATGTAATCAATAATTAGGTTCTGTAGAAAACTCAACAATAGGAACCCTAAGCTGCTACTGTAAAAAAAAAACAGGTTCTCTACAAAAAGTCTTGGAAATACCTTTAGAACACTTCAGGGCGAGAAGGAAAAAAGTGACAAGGACACGTATCTGAAAGTCCTTCCAGACCACTATTTCTGATTCACGTGGCGTACTCTTTACGCGTCCACAATATCGAGCAATTAGTGTTCATGTCGACCCGAAGCCCCGTCTTGGTACAGGAACAATAGACAGCAAGCGGGACGTGTGTGCCGCTGCGTTTTAACGACTCCGTGTCTCCTAATATACATTGTCACAGGAAAGGACGAAGGATGAATTCGCATTGGTCGTTGCTTTACGGTTTTAGTACCAGTAGAACTTTCCGTGGCACTAAAACTTTTACCGCATAGCATATAAAGCCATTGCTGGTCCGGCACTACACGTCGATCCTGATGGAAGGGAATTGAGCGGCAGATGGTGCACTCTAGCGCAGATTACCAGCAATAATTATTTTAAACAACCAAACTACTTCGTTCGTGGTAGAGCTCCCGGTTTATATCGTAAACTTTGTGCCTATTTTGTGCGACATTTCCAAGTTTTGTGTAGAAAAATCTCTACGCGTTGAACTTGTCTTATTTAGTAGTTTATCTTTCTTAATAAAAGGCCGGAACAACTATAGCCTACAAGGAGCTAGGTGCAAGGAAATGCAGTGACGAGATTTACCCAAGACGCTTGACGCTTCATTAACTTAACGCTTTGGCGTGCGCGCACATTAAGGATCACTCCCGTCACTGTAAAGAGCGCTACACGATCCTATGCTTCCGCAGTAAGCCATGTAATAAGGTGTAAGCTGTAGACTTAATTGTACTGCAAGTTACTTTCCGCAAACACCTACGCAGCAAGACAGATCCGAATCTCCAGTAAGCTATACGATAATTAGAAAGCCATTGCGATATCTTGTTGAGCTTTGACTCACGTCAAGACCGTATTATGCTCTAGTTGAGATTGATTGTAGAATTTAGATTGTGCCATATTCCTATCTTGAAACGTTTGTCGAACAAACTGAACAGAATAGTGCCTG
Organism: Triops cancriformis; assembly: GCA_020615345.1. Lineage (NCBI taxonomy): Eukaryota > Metazoa > Arthropoda > Branchiopoda > Notostraca > Triopsidae > Triops > Triops cancriformis. The sequence continues at coordinate 88,951 of JAHZNP010000099.1, forward strand.
GGATCGTGTCTAGTTTTCGGCTTTTACACCTCAGACAGAGACGTTACTGTAGCTCTGCGAACTCAATTGCATTTCGGTCCCAACTTGGAGTTAAAAGGGGACGTGTTCCTAAGAGCCTTTCAGCGCCGTAGTTATAGATCAAAAGAAAGGATGTGAAATGGCAAAAGCTGTTAAGAAAATTAAAAGTTAACGGAAGTGCCAAAGGTTTCTTTAATTCGCGTTGCATCAACAGTTCCAAAATATGATGAAATGAGATGTTTTGTGTTGTCTGGGATGATACTGAATTGTCAAGATCCAATATGCTCCGTGGTACAAGGTTCCGTGTGGGTTCTTGTGTGTGGCTGCAAGCTTAACTTATGTGTAGTCAACCGACCAGCACAGTCAAATTTCGCCGCCGTGGGCGAACTGAAGAAAAATGGGTCGATTTGGTGTTTGGGGAAATCTGCACATAAATTACCAATGAGTTTTGTGATTTTCAGACTATAAGCGTTCAGTCTAATTGGTAATGCTCAAGATTCGTTATTCGAGCTTCAGTCTTAAAAGAAACAAGGTACTTAAAGATAAGAAGAGTTCCTTCTTACGGATTTATAACGGATTCCGTATTCGCGGACGAAGTACAATATCTGTTATCGCTTTCTTTATACGCGGCAGATAAACACTTCGGGTCGCGTAATTCAAGAACATTAAAAATTCGCGGGTCGTGTAAGTCAAGAACATTAAAAATTGTATGTATTCGTTCAGAAGTTATACTGGTAAGACCGTTAGTTTCGGGAAAACAATAATTATAAAAGGTATTGGTTGCACCAAAGTAATCGTTCCAAGAGTGAAATCAATTGACATGAAGGGGTGCTGGAATAAAACAGCATCAGCTGTATGACTGACTCAAATTAAAAACGACAATGGGATCATTCGACAAACGGCCAAAAACATTGTTCGGACAGCAAAGCTTATTTTACACTTAAAACAGGTTGTTGAGACTACATGAAATCAGTATTAGGCAGATGCCTTTGATGCTTTTTAAATTAAAATATACGACAAGATCGCTTGAAATGATTGCTAAAGTAGAAATAAAATATGATCGTTATCAATTTTTCGAGGAAACTTAGGTCAATGGAAAGAAGTCCTGTAACTGTATCGTGCTCAAAATTTATACTTTTTAAAAAAACAAACATTTGCTTCATTTTGATGGTGTTGGAAATTCAAGAAAACAAGTTGGACACCCTTGATCTAGTGATATGGCGCGTTCGCTTCTATTTAACTTTATTGTTGAGCGAAGTTTTGGGTTCTGAGTTTGGTGGATTTTATATTGCTGGAAATCTAACAAAACGGTTTGTTGCGTCCGTGATTTCTGGATGAGCTGGTTGTGTGTGAGTTTCTCTTTTGTTTGTTGAACGCATTTGAAACCAGGGTAAAACAAAGCTTGAGAACCTTGACTTCATTAATGCAAGAAAACAAGTTACTCTATGACTCTGCCGTATTACTAACATACCATGTGATACTATTCTGTCGAAAATTTGGCTTTTGTATCTCTGATTTGTCGCGTCTCTGCTATTAATAGAATATTTCAAGTTTCTCTGAATACGTGCAAAGTTGTACCATTTTCCCCAAGAGCTAAAAATCTTCAATCTCACATGTTGACTTCTAAAACATGAAGAAAAGATAAAAAAGGTCCCCGGAAACAATTTCCCCAAGTTCATCGTTTCTCACTTCATAACGGTACCGGAGGTGCTAATCTACATGAGAAAATGACTTGCCCAAGATAACTAAGAGCTGTGGCTTTTGTCACGAAAGACGGAAATAGTATAAGTCTCGCAATGGGCTTGGTGTTCTGGAGCGTTTCTCTTTTAATTATTTCCGTAACTAATTCATATGCGAGCGCAAACTCTGTCTATTTATTGTTCGGATGTGCTATACAAAATGCACATAGTAACTATATAATATATAACGTGCCAAAATTTTAATGCAATCTTCGACGATATCTTTCGCTTATTTGAGCGAGTGTTTGAGACTCGTGAGTTTTATCATATTCAAGCGGAAATCGTTATAGCCATCGAATTCCGTCATTAGTAGTGTACTCCTATCACAGGAAGTTAATTATCCTTAGATAGGTGTAGCAGCTTATTAGGTCAGTCGAGAAAAATTCCCAGTGCAGAAAAAAAACGAGCAAGGGCTTTCACCTAAGCTATGAGAAGCCGAGCGTTAACCTTAATGCATCATGAAGGTAGCAAAGCCTCTATTTTTTACATCGGCACGGCGAGCAGAGATTTACGGGGCTCGTAACGTTGCTATTACACCTGAGGGTTACATGTTTGCGAATTTTCTTTATCGCTTACAAGATCGATGTTACGGCCATCAGAACTTAACTTCTTTTTCTATCCTTTTAGGTACTACGTGTCCCCAAACTCGATGCCTGGCTTGGTCCTCGCGGCAAATCGCATCAGGGCAAAACGAAGTTCCTTCCTCGCTCTACAACTTTTCCTGATCGTTCTCCTCACCGAGTTCGGAATAGTTTATGGAGATGCAAGGTAGCGTCATAATTGGCCTTTGGATTCTCTTTATACTTCCCACCGCCGGACGAAATAGAAAGTTGCACAGCGAAAATGCCCAACTCCAGCTCGTCCAGAGGCATTGGACAGTTCACAGAGAATGGGGAAAGCCATATTTCCGAAACCATACATCAGAGCGGTTGCAAAGATGAGGTCGATCGGTGGGAATGGGGAAGTCTTTGATCACAATTTCATTTTCGTCGACTGTTCCGTTGCACGTCTGTCGTCGACGACGACAGGAAAGGCTGAAGGAATAGTTTTCCTGATTTGCAAGCCTTGACTTGCGTTGCTTGGAGTTGATCAAGTGAATTCCGCTTCCGGAATCTCGTTTCGTGGCAGACCATATTTCTCTTCTACAATACTCGCTCCAAGTCTAGGTACAATACAAAGAAATGGAAACGAAGTTGGCATCTGCTCCTATTTACGCCCCCTCGTATAACTTCCGTTCTTTCTTTGGCCGTTTTGCTGTCGCACAGTGAACTATTGCTCGAAAGTGTCAATAGTACAGGTTATTCCAAATCGCTTGGCAGCAATACGTGAATTGACCAATCAGTGGGAGAGAAAAAACAGGTGCCGAGTGAACGCGGATAGAGCAGAAAATAAGGAGCTAGTGAAGGATCTCTTCATAAAGTCCCTTGAAATTTGTCTGAGTTATAAAGCTCAACCATAAACCCTACCTTGCATAATGCTGTCGAGAATGAAGCTCTTTTGACACGCCCTAGCTTTGTATGAATGAGAGTAGGGCAGTAACTTGCTAGGCAGTCTTCAATTCTTTTGGTTGGTATTCGTCGGAACCATTTTTCTCCATTTCTTCAAGAGACATCTTTTGTCCAACAATTCCAAAACTCACTTCAAGATATAATTTGACTTTGGTTAAATGGATTGTTGGTTCTGTTACCATGGCGCTTTTATGACAAAATTTGGAGGATGCGACCGGAAAATTGGACTACGATGTTTGAAAGTTGTTGTATAGCATACGGACTGAAACGGAACAGCAAAAAGTTAGGAAGGGTGGAAGGGGGACAAAAAAGCTACGACTTGTAAAGGCGTCCTGGGCGTCGTGAGTCTCTCAGCCAAGCCTCGGGAGTGCCGGCCACTGCCGAATCCCGATAACTTGTCAAGCGAAAGGCCGGAAATCGACGTGACGAGCTGGAGTTCGTAGACAAGTTCCTCTTCTGGGACATCTTGTCCAAGGAAGCTTATATTGTATTGGTCCACGACACAGCCATGACAAGGAAGACAGGCATTTTCTTTAATTTTTTTCACATTCGTTCGATTTGTAAAATTCTGGTTTGCCCAGCGAGAAAAAAGGTCCCACACACTTAAGTTATTTGCGAGCTAGTTTTTTACTCTAACAAGCTATTGCTAATTCCTTTACACTAGTCTTATCTAGTCTTCATTACTGGGTTAGCTTTTACAGCCTTTTTTTAGATTGAAAATACCCATCTTTGAGTTTGAGTGGAATCAGAAGTCTCATTTGGCTGAAAAACGTGCCGACGTTTGACTTTCCTATGGCCGATTTAGTTTTGCTCATAGCCGGCGACAGAAACACGTTTGCCCGCCAAACTGAGGTTTGTGACTCCGAGGTTGTTGTAACTCTATGCAAATCCAAGGTGGCGTTTCTGAATTCGAAACGATAGTCGCAATCAACAAGCGGTAGTACTTAATTTATTTCATTTCTTATGATCGTATCAGTTTTTATTAGCACGTCGGAACTTTCTTATTCTACACAAGCTGTTCATTGAGTTTTATTTCAGAAAGTACGTTGAGGAGAAGGTGGGCAAAAGAATCTGAGGGCAGAAGATACAGAAACTAGTACTGATGTAGTAGACATTTTTTAAGTTTGTAAAAAAAGGTCTGAACGTTACTAAATTGCGGTGACTACACGTGAAAGGAGGTACAAGGCAAAAGACTAGTGTGTGGTAGAAAAAATAGAAATAAATGTGCTATGGTTGCTTTCAACACCCGGAAGTTAAAAAAGAATAGGTTCCGGTTAAAAAGTATACCCACAGAACAATATATTAAAAGTTAGTCCCCAGTACTCAACAGTGATTTTTATACAATTGGCGGAAACCCAGAATTATTGTTGAGTTCGTTAGGAACGAAGTTGTTTTACACAAGAAACTTACCTGTCGTGCATATTTTTTTCTTTGGCTTTACAATGACAGAAGATTGTATTCAAACTTTATATGACACTTTCCTGAAGAAAATTATGTTCGCCAAAAAATTTGACAACTTTTTTATCACGATTGCAGCAGTATTCGTGTTTGTGCCCGTAAATCTCCTTACAGATATTTTTTTATTCACTATACAATTATTATGAAAAGTCGACAGACTAGTTGCTTTATAGATGAAGAAACATCTTCAAACCATTCCAGGCCCGTGTTTCTTTTGCCCTTCCCACTAAATGGGTACAAGTAGCAAAGAAAGAACACCTAGTTTTATTACCTTTTCTTATTATATTCGTTTTACCCAAGTAAATGTATAGCTTGTCAGGAAGCCAAGACATTTGCTTATCTAACGGGCGTATTGCCGGACAGCAGTATAGTTAGAATTTTAAACGACTTACAAAACCGTTGATTGTTTCAAACCCTCTCTTCTCCCCCTATACTTAATTAGACGAAGCAAGGATCGTATAGTTAGGGCTTTGGGATGAAAAGGAGGTGCTAGTGTTAAATATTTCTTGTCCGTGGAACGCAGCGCCAGATAAGGAGAGAAAAGGGGGAAAATACTACCAATCAATGAATTGATCTAGGTAGAGCCGCCAGAACTAGGCGAAGACGTAATTAACGGGCTCTATCGCTATTGCGTTTTCTTCTCCCTTTTCTTTACGAGAACTCCTATACGGCGTTGGGGTCGGTAGATAGGTCTGTAAAAGAACCGTCTTGCTTTAGTCGGCAGATGATCGCTTATCACAAGACGACCATTTTCTTCCCACCAGTCTGACACTTGGTATTGACATTCGCTACGGATGTTCTAACGTTCAATAATTTGATATGTAGGTGAAAGGAAAAAAGTTCTTTGAGTACACGACTGTTGTTTCTTCTGCACAATAGTTGGCAATGCTATGAAACCTCGAAGGACAGAGAGATAACCGTAAAAAAAAAGTACTTACTCTGACTCACTTGGGGTTTCTGTTGTTTTTTTCTTGGCTGTGATGCTTCCAAGCTGTATAAAAGTTAATCGATTTCGGAAACAAAAAAAGAGAAGAAATACTGAATATTGCTGTGTACAATGGTACTCAGGCAAAGCAAACTGTACGACTTGGTAGAATGAAAATCGCTCGCACGATGTTGGACTACTTTCGCCTCTGAATTGGCAAACTCTCGACGAGAGTTGCTAATCGAGTCCTGCTGTTGTCTACCGTGTAAGAGTTCTACACTACTAGCCTTGACTCGAGTGTAAATCCATTGCCTTCCATCAAGTTACTTTTCTTTGCCAATACATCCAATGATCAATGTGCTTCAACTTCCAGTATCTTCCATAGAAAGCTCTTATTTTCTTCTCCTCGTTGCTACTTTTTTCTTTTCTTTTCTTTTTTTACAGGTTACCAACATCAGGCGATGGACCTTTAGAATTCTCAGACATCTTGCCAGAAAACCCAAAAGAGTACGATAAAATGCAGCCGCCCAAAGAAAATGGTAAGCTTTCGAAAAGTGTATTCTCAACTTTTTCTCACTTAAGGCTCGACGACAAGCAGAGGGGAAAAAAGATATTAAGAATGCAAATTGAAAGAAAAAAAAAAGTCATGCTGAGCATTCGTAGGGGTGGCCTTCTACCGTTTCTCATAGAACAACTGTCCTTTCCAGGTCGGCCGACCACGGTCCTTTTCCATGTGACAGTCATGAGCTTGGATTCGATCGACGAGAGCTCAATGGTGAGTCCGATTATTCCTCCTCTAAAGGCGAAAAGCCCCAAAGACCTGCATTACCGCAATGGGTTACGAAAACATGGGCCGTTGACCACAGGAATATTTTTCTCCTGTCTATTTCTTTTTCCCTGTGAAGGAGATAATTTTTAAAAATAAAACTTGTTGAGATTTATTTTCCCTTATTAGTGCACTGCAGCACAGTCAAGCCATGCATATTTTAACCACAGTAGACTATTAGTTTTGTAGATTGGCAGATACAAATGCTTTCGCAAGATTGGGTAGAAGTCGTTTCCTTTTTTAAAAAGAAAATCGCTGCACACTCACGGAGAAGGCGGTTTACTCATTCTGTGCACGAGTCTCACACTAAGAAAAAAATCCTGCGTTGCTTTTGCTAGACTTACGCTGCGGATATTTTCTTCGGTCAAAATTGGAAAGACCACCGACTGCGCTTACCTGATAACATGACGTCGGAATATCGCTTGCTCCCCGTAAATTGGTTAAAAGACATGTGGCGGCCGGACAGTTTTTTCAAGAATGCCAAGAAAGTCACTTTTCAAGGTAACTGAGACACATCGTGGGAGCTGACTGGTTCTAATTATGACACGGGATCTAGACATGACCATTCCAAATCATTACGTCTGGCTGTACCAAGACAAAACCATTTTGTACATGGTTAAGCTGACCCTCATCTTAAGTTGCGCTATGAATTTTCAAAGGTACATTCAATATGAATTCCATTCTCTTCCAATACCGGAAAATTAATTAGGTATCCCCATGACGAGCAAGTCTGTGGAATGAAAATTGAATCCCGTAAGTAAAACCTCGTTACTTTTTTCCCAATAATCTCACAACGAGACAATCATAATAAGGCTCCTCTTTGAATAGTTTCGCATACTACGGATGATCTCGTATTCGTATGGTAAGCGTAGAGGTTTAGAAGCAAATATGAGGTCAACGAATAATGCTTGTTATCTCCTTTCAGGGACCCGCTCGTACCGCTTGTCGTCGACAAAATTGAGCTACCGCAGTTAGATTTAGTGAGTAATGAGACGGCTGACTGCACCCAAGTGTATTCGACGGGCAATTTCACTTGCCTGCAAGTCCTTTTCACTTTCAAGAGGCGGCTGGGCTATTATCTCTTTCATACGTATATTCCAACGTGCTTGATTGTTATTATGTCCTGGATATCGTTCTGGATTCGTCCTGAAGCTGTACCTGCTCGTGTCACGTTGGGCGTCACATCTTTACTCACGCTGTCTACTCAGCATGCCAATTCGCAGAAAGCTCTGCCTCCCGTGTCGTACATAAAGGTATTGTTGGAAGCCCTATACTGTTCGAGCTCGCTGAACGTTTCAAGGTATTTTTTTCCCCTGCCGTAGGCAATTGATATGTTTATGTCCTCCTGTACCATCTTCGTCTTTTGCTCCCTTATGGAATACGCAATGGTTAACGTAGTCATGGGGGATGTGATTGACGGAGATGAGAGTGCACTCAAACGGGGAATGAAAAGTATATTTATGGCAACCAGATTAATATCATCTAAACAGACTACAGCCAGGGTGAGTTCAATATGAATAAAGGAAATGGGCTTTCCGGCAGCGAGAAAAAATATATACTGTTTCTGTTTGCTTTCCGTAGGAAACATCGGTGGCTGTACCCGTTTCATGTAGTCATAGCCACCTACAATTGCCTTTACCCAGTCAACACGTGACAACATCAGCAGTTCCTCAACAACACGCAGTGCAGTTGCATAATCAACGCCTCAACCATCGCACGACTCAAGGGCAACGGACGCAGAGTGCTGTGTCTTTAAACGCCATCGTTCCGGATGTCACCACCGGCACGAGTTCCGGCACTACATCACCGTCGCAGGCTCCATTGAATGCGACTCTAACCTCATCCGGGGCAGCTCTTCTTAACACGAAATGTGAAAACGGAAAACAGGGACCTAGCGCTAACAGTGTTACGCCTGTAACCCAATCTGCAGAGGCCAACGTAGCTCACATTTATCCACCAACCCATCCACCCTACTGTAGAGCACCAGCAGCGCCACCTTCCCTGAGTCTCCAACAGATACGGCGAGACCGAGCGATCTTTATTGACAGAGTGTCCCGTGTTGTCTTTCCCGCCAGCTTTGCTCTACTTAATGTGATCTACTGGAGCATTTTTATAGAATGGTAACAGCCAAGCGGATTTTTTTTGTGGCTTTGGCTTCGAATGCTGAGCAAAGGAACATTCTGATTCGCGGTTGAGACGGGTTCATTAAACTTAGTATGCAGGGTGCTAGTCCATTCCCATATCAAGAACATTCCCGACGGATTTTCGTAGTCATACAGCTATTTTTTCTTAACAACCCTACCGTAACCATTTACGCTGCAGAAAGGTCATGACTGTTCAAGTGTCTCAAGTTTGTTCTTCACCGTAGTGTAGAAACCACCGCACTTGACTGTGACATCACTTCACATGGTTTCTGTCTTGCCACGGCAACGAACTGCACAGGCTACTATCATTTCAAAACATTTAAAAAGGATCTTTTTTACTTTAGTATAGTCATTCGTGTTATAACTTTTGCCTGCTCAAGTTTTTAACAATTGAGAAAATTCGAGGAAAAGTTTGAACACACGTTGATGGGATCGACAGTGAATTTCAAGTGAAAGGGGCCAATTGTTAAAGTCGGAGAGAATCTCTGATATTCCTGGTTTGTACATAAATAATTCACCAAAATTATAACAGCTTCATTTTGCGATGATAAGATATTAATCAATACACGATCATTAGCGGGGCATAACAGGTGCACTGGATCTGCATATGACTTTCAGAGATGTTTTTACACTTAACTGTGCGTATGTGTGGGTGATACGGATGGGAATTGCAATCACTGTACACTATATCGCATGTCTCATAGAGGCACAGAGTTTTTCGGTACTCAAGGCCGTATCCAGAGAGGCTCGGTATCCCACCCCTATTATTTTTATCTAAAGGCAAAATACTGGTAAATTCCCAAGAATTACGACTTTTCCGACGTCTGTCTCTTCTCTCCGAACCAAAAACCTGGTTAAGGCTCTACTTGTACATGCTTCTATTTCTCAATGGGGGGCGCCCCTTTGCTTACCTTTTATTGCTGCCACTGCGTAGATATGGAAACGTCGTATTAAATGGCGATTATTAGAAAAGGAAACTTTCAAATTGGCTAGTCGTGTTCTAATTTCTAGGAAAACAATCCTTCCGAATGGCTGGTTACCAAGTTTCTTTTTAGGCAAAAGGAGATTATGGTAAAATGAGAAACTTTACCATTCTATAACCATTTGTAGAATGCATGTTGCATTGAGCGACTTTAATAGGTAACCAGTTGCGAAATCTCGTAGCCGGCTGAAAGCTATTACGAAGCATTAAGTAACAATTTGCAGGTAGGAACGCAAAATTGATTTGCTACATACCATTCTGATTTCTCCTTAGCTGACTCATCGTATGATTGATCACGTAGTCAGCGAGGGTTACGATTAGATATGTAATTGAATATAAGTGTATGAGGAATAATGGTATAGAGATTGTTAACATTCTTACGGAATCCGGAAATGAAGCGAGCCTACTCACAACAGAACTCAACCTCCTTCGACACGACGCGCCAGTACGAGGGTAGTAATTCCAAAAGCATTTAAAAGAAAGTTCACTCACTGTCGTGAACTATTCCCTGGTGAATCGGAAGAGATATCTGCAGAAAATGTAATCTTGCCCTCACAAAGTGCAATTTCTCACAATTTATAATTTAGGATATATATGAATTTTCAAAAACTTGAAGGTCCTTAAACAGTAAAGAAAGAGCGAACATCTTACTCCGGTGGTCGTGGGGGGGGGTACATAATTCCCTTGGGCAAGATGGGCCAGAGTCAGTGCAAAAGAATGGATTTTTCTACATTTTAGCGAACACTTCAAGATGTCTGCTCGAGTAACAAGATATACGTCTCCTAGTTTTCACCTCGTGAAAATCATTAATGACTAATTGGCAAAATTCATTCACCGGAGAAGTAGACTACTGTACCGCAAGTCTTAACTCGGAATTTCTGGTACTCAACGAATTACTCGTCAAAGCGACCATTCGTATAACATGAGCCTGCAAACTTGGTCTTTCAGCAAATAATACATGAACGTAGACCGTTAAGCTATCTTCTCCATACGTAATTTATGCACCAGGCACACGGGCGTACTTTCCTGTCTGTTTTTATTTCATACCATGATATATTACTAGGAAAATTGACATGCAGGACATCTGTGTATGCGTAAAGATGTTTCCTTGACGGCTTCGTTGACCAGTAATCCGCACGAAGCGCTACTGAGCCCCCACATAACACGTAAATCCTGAAGGTCAACATCCTATCTAGTCAGTGTTGTTGTTTTCGGGTTTTTAGAATTCTTGGAAAAATTAAATCCGTTGTCTGAACGATTTCTTACGACAAGGAATGAGTGACTTTGGTGATTTTGATGAAGGAATTACGCCGCGTGGAGAACGTTGGGCACCTGTTGGTGCAAACGCCCAAGACTTAGAAATTCTGGACAAATCTGTTAGTACTTTTGATCGCCAGGAAAGTTATGAATCTCACGAACATGATGACTGGTAAGAAATTAATAAATGAACGGATTGTCGAGTGTACACGAAAAGTCTCTTCTGCAGGTGGCAAGATTTTGATAAATTTAAAATGCTTGAGGAAGAGCAGGAACAGCTCAATTATTCACTCATGGCTCTCACATCGCACTTCGGACAGGTATTCATTACTAAATAGTTGAGAAAAAGTTTATCCAACTTTCCTTCAAGGTTCAATTTCGCTTGAAACAAATTGTTGATGCTCCGGCCGAAGATAAGGAAAGATTGTTAAAGGAACTCGAAGAATTTGCGTTCAGAGGAATCCCAGACGTTCAGTCCACGTTAAGATCCGTAGAAGGAGCGCTGTCCCCTGAGCCTACAGTAGTAAATACACTTCTATTTCTAAAACAAATTCTATGTGTCTCCTTTTGTTTAGGACCATGAGGCGAAAATGGAAGCTCATAGGGCGAAGCAACAAGAACTAATTGCCCAACTAAAAAATCAGCTAGAAGATCTGGAAAGATATGCTTATGAAACAGGTGATGCCGATCTTCCCCAAAATGTTGTCATGGAGAGGCAAAAGATCATCATAGGTAATAAATTACGTTTTACTCTATATGGAACTTCTTCGTAACGTAAGTCCTCATGTTGTTCATTTTTATAGATCAGTTGAAGAACAAGTTAAATTTGGATGTTGATGAATTAGGAAGTCTGACACTGGAAGATCTTCGAAAACAAGTTGACCAAGCTATTGGGCAGGTAAAGCCCTAAATTTCTGGAATGTTGCTGCTACTTCTCACTATGTCATCCTTCTTAATATGCTTTCTGTACAAATTAACATGCACTTTAACCTCTTCGATGCACATTAACTAACATATCAACATTTCCATAGCTTATTAACCCCTTGAAAGTGAAAGAGCAGCTGGTTGTCCAATTAAAAACTCAAGTTAGCGATTTGGAGCGTTTTATTCAATTCCTGCAAGGTAGACACTAACCATTAACATGTGTATACTTGATTACAAGCATCATAATATTTCTGTTTTATAACTTAGGTGAAACTTCTAGTCAAGCTTGCCATTGCAAATGCAAGTGCCCTGTTCATGGTACCGTGATCAAGGCATCAGATGCGGCCAAGATGAGAGCAAAGATTAATGAGCGGGATCTAGGATCCAAAGCCCCGCGCCGTACACCACAGTCTGAGGTGAAGACGCTAAGTTCCTTTTTGCCGTTGTGAATAACGATTCTCGATACAGGCGCGTCAAGAAATAATGCGAAAAATCTCTAACTTACTGCAAATGATTGTTGTGGCCCAATTTGGGTGTGGATCCGAAACCCGGCCTAATGTCAAGAAATCGACGGCTGGATTTAGGCATTGGGGGTAAACAGTCTGGATTTAGTCGCCTTACGATATTATACGAAATTCTTTTGTAGTGATCTTCGTGCGAGACTGGAGGTAACCATTAGCCGAGTTTATGACCTCGTTCGCGCCCAGGCGCGTAGGCATCGGCATTTGGATTCCTTTTGGCTGGACGGTAGTGATGAATGCTCCCCGGAAATCATTGTAGCAGTCCGTAAGGATCTTTGTATGGCACTCAAAGACCTGATGCAGCACGGGCTGACTTTGGTAAGTTGTCCGTTGTAATACATCCAGTAATAATGTCTTCCGCTTTGTACGTATAGCAAAAAACGAGTGGGAGTTTGGTTCCGTTTCTTGGTTGTTTGCCGCAGTCGGCGTCCCAGTTAGCACTTGCTGGCAGTTTTGCCAAAAATTCGTCGCAATCCTATAGCTCTCGTTCGCGTGAACATCCCTGGCAACTCTTCTTGGCGTTCTACCACGCCAAGAAAGGCGAAGAGTTTAATGCCGCCCCTCAGCGTTCTCTAGCTAGAAGTTTTCAACTTGAACTAGAAACAGATGTTGGATCCGCCAAAAAGGTAATATCCTTTAAGAAACGTATAGAGAATTCACGGATATGTTCTTTCAAATAGAGTTTGCTAGCTGCCATAGGGCAGATTGTTGCCACACATGGACCTTACAAACGTAGTCAGAATTCCCATTTGAAAGCTCTGGTGTGTGCTGGACTTAAGTATGTTTTCTGAAGATGGATATAGGTTATATATTCTAATAATTTTTCTTTCCTGTAGCGGTCGTAAGTTGGTCTCTTGGTTCCGGCTTATTTACCATTCGCCCTCTCTGGTTGAGGAAAATTATTATGAATGGAGCTATGCTGCGAAAACTGGTAAATCAGATCATGGTGCCGACTCTTCTTTTTTCTTATTCCGTCTTCTTTTGATTTTTAGGTTTCGACGATACCTTGAAATCTCTCGATAGACTGACTCCATTAAAGTTCGATCTTCCTGTGAACCTCGCCGTACATTCCCTTCGCGACATCAAAGATGCATTCTAGAACGTTAACAATAGTCAGATTTACGTTACGATCTTATGCCGAATCTTCGAATCTAGTCTCCTTGTGTCACCGTAAACGCCTAGTTGTTCAAACCAATACAAGTTAACCATAAAGCCATGGCGCGAATAAGATACTTTCGTTTGAAAGGGAGGAAGTCCAAGTAGGCGTGTCCACGGATAAGACTCCTGTAACCACTCAAGCCAATACCCAAGTAGCACACAGGTTGTGTAAACGTTTTTTAGGCGTATTATAGACGTCTTTCCAGCCTCCAACCGTCTATTAGACGTCTTCTCAACGAAAGTGTGCTACTTGGGTATCTAAACAATAGCTCAGGATGATTAAGTAAACATGACGCAAGCTATCTTGAGTACAAGTAAAAATAGTGCTTTCGTTCATGCGAGGCGGATATTGCTTAAAAAAATCTCCCCTTGAAAAGATGCTGCATTTTAATATTCAGAATCTCTAATGCATAATTCGGTAACATGGCAGTAAATCGGTAGCACGATTCGGTCCTACCACAATGCAAGACACGTCTTTTTATTCTTGCCCCAAAGTCTGACTGCTAATATCATAGATTAATAAACAAATTTGTCCGAAAATATAGTAAGCCATACAGCGGTCAGATCGAATCTGAAATTTCCGCTTGAACTCGGTCCCAGGCATACCGGAAGAACCCCCAGACCGGATCAAAAGGTGTGAACGTGAACGCAACATTATAGTTTTTCATGTACGCCATAGCCATCTTGTGTCAATCATTCACAACTTAGCTATACACACAGCGGCCCGTGTTTACTCATACCCGAGGATTCAGAATTTCGCTTTCCCTCTCACGCTGGTGTTGTGGATTGACACGATGAAAAACTCTGTGGAATAGTGCCAACTTCGAAGACAAGTAAGTTGGCGATTTCCATCATTTGTCCTAATTCTTCACTTCATGCTCGTTCACTCTGTAGAAAGACTACTTTAAGTCAAGCAACTTTTGTTGCGTGAAACCATATTGAGTTTAGGTACCCAGCTCTAGATGATATGTTCATTGATCAAATGTATTTTTCATTAAAAAAACTTTGTCCAGTATATTAACACATGCGTAATGGGCGACATTTTGGAGACTAACTCAGGCGACATTGTCAAAAGTCACAAAAGGAGGAGGGAGATAAAAGGAGGTGGGCTGGGCAGATCGGATTGCAGTGGAATGTGCACGAAAGGGGCGGTAGACGTAATAACATTTGTACAAGCAAGTCAAGAGTTTTCGCACGCTTCCTGCCTTTCAAGCTAAGGAGATAAGATAACTTTCGCAGGGAGTTTTTTTTATAAAAAAAATTGTGATTGTATCAGGTTCTATGTTGCAAATGGTACTCGGGGACGACTGAGCTTTTCATGGCAAACAAATGATTCGCTTACCCTCGAGTATACGGTCTTGAATCTTATCTGTAGAAGTTGATGCGTCGGCTTTAATGGAACAAATCGCAGAGAGGCAGGTTAACATGACTCCTACCATGCTGATATAAAAAGGCGACCCTAAAGAAAGAAAGCCTTACAAAATCGAAAACCCAAACAAAAATTATGTTTATATTGGGTCTGTTTACCGAGCGAGCAGTGGCCTGTATTGAAGGGTTCACTCGCTCCGCATATCCGCTGGGCTCGCTTGGAACCCCATCCAGCTGGGTATAAAACCAGAGCTAAAATGAACAGCAATACTGTAACGAAAAGAATGGAGGTAAGCAAGTTGCCCCTTATCTTGTACGTTGCACTGGGCGTTGGTTTGTATGTGTTTGGGTAAATACCTGATGAAGCCTGGACGGTGCCAGCCAAGGTAAACAAACTTTTTCGGCGTACGCTTCGGGTGCAGGCACTTAAGATGGCCGCAATTAACGACAAGGCTAATAAACAGAGTCCAACTCCGAAAAAGACAAGTGAAGCTTGCCAAGCGCCAGGAAACCCATCGCTGACCCCACTTCCGCCGGAACTCTGAATAAACGGAGCGCAGTGATCCGCAGAATAGCCGCGGATTCGTGTGCATCGGTTATAAATGCCTAACGTGGGTACAAAGATGTCATTGTCTTCTGCGTTTGCACCTAAGTAGCACCAAAAACAGACCCACTTAAGTCATATTTTTCTAGACATTCAAATTGTAAGGGATGTATACCTTCGTCGTACGCGAGTTCGCTAATTAGGTCAACGTTCCACTTTCGCGACGATTTCAGTCCGAGTTGTGTCGGGCGACCTATTAACCATCGAGGTGTGACGACGGCGGAAAGCATGGCCAGTGTGGCTATTAGCGTCGTTACTGTCCAGGCCAGGGATTGAATTGTGACGATCACCAAACACATCTGTAGAAAAAGATGGGGGGAGGGATAAACATATTAGAAGAGGAAGATTATACAAGACCGGCTTTATTTTCGTAAGCCCTGGTCTTTTTTTAGTCTTACTACTGCACTTTTTAGCCTTGTAATGTAGCATCAGATTTCTGGTTTTGTCACGCTGTGCATGTGCTTGTAAAGGATGTGCGAAGTGCGGCGTTACTTTTCCCCGTTTCTTTTTATTTTGTCGAAGTAAAAGATAGCGAGCAAATGCTGCTAGCTGATACTCGCGTTTAACCGAAAGGTAACTAGACGCGCTTCTCCAACTTTTTTTATTTATTTTTTAGTTTCATTTTTTAAGTTCCACCATGACGGCTTACCTTAACGAGTTTCACAGTGCGCACAGCTCACCCCCCCAAATAAGTACGATGAAGCGACCTAGAAGCGAATAAAAGGGAAAGAATTAGTGACAAGGTCAACGGCAACACTGACGGGTTCACACGGTAACCGGATCGCTTGTGTCGAAGCATTAGCGTCAGAATAGCACAAGATGAACCTTTGGAGCTAAGAAGCTCAAATTACTTTCGAATCGGAGGGAGAATATGTTTCTAATAAGAGCTTGTCCCCGTCGTAACGACGTTCCGAGTCCCCATCAACGGATGTGTTCGTCGCCCCCACTTGACAAATGTTCCAAGATAAAAATCCTTTTGAGTCGCGACTCTTTGCTGAAGACTGTCGAGCACGAAAGCCGTGACCAAACTGTGACGAAAGACCTTCACTTGTCGAGTGATGCTCCGGAGGCTGTTCCTTGTCTTCATCTTGAGTATTTTTTTGGTTGCTATCAACCAATTCTCTAAATTTAGCCTCTTTGTCACAACTTCAGTGGAAACCAGACTGTGTTTTTACACTGAAGCTTGTAGTGGGTAGTTTCTGACCCCCAGTTATGAAATTTACGGCTATGCTAATGAGCTGTTCAGCGCGTAGACCGCGTCGTGCGGCGAATGTGACGAAAGGGGGGGGGCCAAGAAAGGCGTGTGAAACCTGGGTATACCCAACGGTTCCGCCAACTCGCGAAAGTTATTCACGCAATCACATTTCTTCATCGTTAGACTTCCGCTGCGAATGTCATCTACAGAAAAGCCGAGCGAACGATTTGACACAGGAATATTTAAGAAGACACAGTTCAAATCAAAATCTTTCTACTTAAGTTGCCAGCGTAAGCTTATCCTCTGTCTGTTCTTCTACAGAAGGAAGGTAACGTGACAGCGTTTATGACAACCCAAACGCAATTAAAATTGTACAGAAACGCGTAGTCACTGCTGCCAATAGTCGCTGTGTATAGGAGCAACTGTGTACCAAACAATGGTTCATCCCCCCACTTAACCTCTTATCGCAAGCGAAGCCTACAAGCTCCTTTATGTTTGCGTAGCAAGAGCCATTGATTCGTCCCAGTTTGCAGTGGGAATGGGCAATAGATTGCCCCTAGTATGAGTCATATGTGTTGGAAGAAACGCTGTACAGTGTCCCCCATTCGGCATGGGGTTTGAAAAGAAAAGCAACCCACTGACTCGACTGTCGCTCTCGATCATGCTTTCCAACTTTTACGTATACATAGGCTCAGGACAATGGCCTTTCAAAACCGAAAAATGCTGAAATCGTGCACAAGTTAGGCGCGATTCAGAAAGCGGCCTTCCACTCCTTTGGATATAAAAAAGGAGACGTGCCGTAGGTCTAATAGTGGTTACAAGCACCGTACCTTCTCTTAATAGCGGTTGGCTCCTTTGGCGTTGCTCAGTGATACATGTGTGCGGAACTATTCCTCGGTTGTCACAGATGAAAAAGAATTAGAGACACTTTTTGTGAATGAACCGGACTTAGGTGGGGTAAAGGAACTGTTCTTTATGCCTTACGAAGTTTTTCACATAACCCTTAGCCCTCATGTGACGGAAATGTATACGAGTCGTGGGGGAGATGCGAGGAAGGCGTCGTGACGCCTCATTTAAAAAAGAGCTCCATACGGACTCCCGGGGGATTGCCCAAAGGGGAACTTAACAATGCATAAAAGCTGCACATGGCCTTCATGACAAGACTTAAACATACTAGGTTTGCTTATCCTGTGTTACGGACAATTTCAATATGGGTAGCCAGGTGCATGACAGATACGGTCAACAACGGGTAGTCGCAAAACAGCCATGCAAGGTAGTTAAGCGTTCCTCGGTGTCGCCTTCCTGGTGTTTTGCACATTACAACTTTGTAAGGTAGTTAAGCTTAGCGTAATACGTATTAGTGTTACTGTACTTAACTGTTGGATTGCTAATACATGCTAGGAGTTAGTTTCTGGTGATCGAAATTGGCGGAATAAAAGGTAGATTGACTTACGCGTAAGGCAGACGGCTTTAGCCAACCTTGACAAGATTTGGCCGAGATCTGCACGCAGGTACTGCTAATGCATTATCGATATGTAAGACACACTCCCAGCTCCAAAGTCGGTATTTTCCGAGCTTTGCAAACAACAAATTGTACACAGAGGCAAATTCTCACAAATCCTTCCAGTGTGGAAGAGAGTCTGAATGGAAATACGACTACGCGAGGGGCGACAGCGAAGCGGAAAGCCCGTTTGCTTGCATCAGGCTCTTACGACCATCCCTTCGCATGTTGGCATTTGGCACGACTTTGGTGTGGGGCTGAGGGTAACGAAGGCGGAGTTGTAGTAAGGTTGGGTTCTCAAGTAGTGGGTACGCTACAGTACCTTCCCTTTACAAACTTGGGCTCGTTTTTCATTCCCCAGTGATGCACGTGTGTGAAGTAAACACATTAAAACGTACTCGAGAACCAACAGATGGGAAAATCTTGCACGCGCCACAGAAACTTTCGCGTATGCTATTTCAATAAAGAATGTGCGAATTCTTGTATTTACCACAGCGAGGGCAATGCTACTCTCCAAGGGAATCATTATTCATTGTAACCCCTCTCCCCCTTTACCCGTAAAACTTCCGAGCCTTAATTGATGCCTGGTGTCATTTAGCCTGCGTGCAGAATGAAGTGTGTGGAATGTTGAAAGGGGCAGGGTACATGTGTACAGTACGTCAAATTATACCTTACCGATATTATACAGAGTAGCGATGGGTATTGTCAACAAAGTTTGAATGGCGAGGGAGGTTACCTTCATTTAATTGCTTGTCTTTTTGAACTCCGCAGGTGCGTTTCGGTCCTGGCCTTCCAAACCGGGTTCTCGAGAGTGGTTTATCGGCATAAGAAGCCTCTAAAGTCTCATCGCATGGGTCATCAGGATGTCGTATACGATTTTGGATAGCAACAAACAAGTATGGACACTTTCTTTCGAATGTGTATGCTCACTTGATCTGATTGTTTTCGTAGAATCCCGATATGGAAATGCGTCACCCTCGAGGACAGCTGGGTGTCGATGCCGCGGCCAAACAATACAGCACAAAAATGTCAAAAAAACTGCCGTACTGGGTGTGGCTAGTTATCGCTCTTAGCCTGGGAATCAAAACGCACCCTAATCAGAGACCGGTGTTGGCCACAGTTCTGTATGCTACGTCGATATTATCCGCTGGATGTAAGAACTGGGGCATTTTAGGGTTAACTCACCTGTCGTGTGTGTTCCTGTAGGTTTAGTAGTAACGACGACATGGTTCGTAGCGAGAGGGGGAACTGTTCAACGCTCAGTGCTGGCTACCACACCCTCTGGCACCCCTGTGAAGGGTGATATGCTGGATGAGACACTTATGATTGCTTTCACGATTTCCTGGTGCATGTTAGGTCTGTATGCGAACAGCTTGGCTTATCGGCTGTACAGCTCGAGCAGGTTCCTGGACATGGTACGCCTCCACGCGAAGGTGAGAAGGATTGGTATCATTGACATGAGTTTCTGTACACGGAGCCGTATCCGTTGATGTATGAAGGCTAATTGGCTCTTTAACGTAGACCATCTTGAAAGTGAACGCTGCCTTCCTTTTGTTCCTTTTACTGACTGCATTTATCGTCCTGAATGATTACCAAGCTTATAAAGAATGGGTGCTGAATCCAAACAAGTGCCTTGCTGTTGCCATCCATCCTGTCTTATGCCAAATTCGGTTTGCTAGTCTATGCATGTTCTCGGTTTTCGCCTTATTTTATCACAGTTTAATTGGAGTGGTTATCTTTTCTGTTTGCCGTACAAACGTCATAGGTACGTCTTCCAGGTTTTCTTGTCTCCTTTTTAATTACTTTTTATTGTTCTGGTTTTCCTCATGTCGAACAGAGCTCCGCCGTTTTATCAAAGACTTAGAGAAAGAAGCCGTTATTTACGGACAAAATCGATTTCGCAACGCCCCCGTTAGCGGTAAGCGTTCTTAAGCTTATTGCAAAAACGAAATCTTCATTGCTCTTTTACAGAAACCATGTGGCTAAGCGACCGCGATGCAGATCAGTCGTCCGACAGTGATAATGGCAATTCCAAACAAGGAAGGGCTTCATCCAACTTCGGAAACACTGAGGTACGCGCAAATTAACCTTCGGTATCTATCATTATTGACTTTTCACTGGTCAGGGCTCTCAAAAGCGTGTAACGGCAGAAAGTGTCCCCATGCCTAAAGAATTGAATTCGGAGGCTGCGTTTCAACTGAACTGCCCCGCTGCACCTTTACCTGAAACCGACATTCCTTTGCAAGAAACCTTGGAATGTACAATGACAACTGCCGTTATTCTTCAACGTTATTGGAAACTCTGTGTAATATAGATAAGAATTTGGTTTCAGAAAGTATTAACAGGTAGTAGCTTGCTCTATTGCTTTTCCTCCCGATAGTGCGCCATGCGCATGGCTTCATTAACATTCCAGCGCTGGACCATGTCTGTTATGACTCTCGCTATTGCCTTTGTGGCATTAACTTTAATCAAGTGGTTGTCACGCAGCCCACTACCGATTGAAATAGCCGAAGTTGTGTTACCCCTTTTGTTTCTGCCCTTGCTCTGCTCAGCCTACGCAGAAGTCAACGTGGAAGGCAGGAGATTGGTGAAGGTAAGGCCCTTTTTATCTCTCCTTTGATTGTACTGCCACGGTATAGAAATTCAAATAAAGGTAGATAATCCATTTTTTTAACAATGTTTATTTGGAAAATTAGTGTATATGTCCAATGGAAGAACGCTTGAGTGCCTTATTTGTCATGCACCAAGCCCCTCCCGAGATGACTGTCTTCAGTATTCCTTTGTCTTATTCAGCGATTGGGACGTTCGCTGCTGGGTTACTGCTTGCTTTTTCTTCGCGTGTTATCTTAAAGGAACTCGGCACTAATGCTTAATACGAGGGATTTTAGTTGATCCATTCCCGGTTGTGCTTTTCATTTGCATTGTTAAACTAAGTGTCCTTACCTTATTATATCCACTTAACTAACTTTGTTTCTGGATAATATCTTCGTTCCGTTGTATCTATGATCCCTTTGATTCACTAGTCGTTAATGAACAGCGTGTGAAAACATCGTACCTTATTTAAGATGTATTTACAGCAGTATCATGTTACCAGAAATAATACAGGCAATTTACTCTTAAAGAGGAATAATTCGAACGCCCACTGAGGGAGCCAGAACATTTTAATTAACATGGCATTCTTTCCCAAGCAATATTGACACAAGAACGACTAGCTTGCTGTCGAGGTTCTAAGCAGAAATGACTGTTTTTCCTGTTTCTTTGTTTGGGCAACCACCGAGTTTGTATTTAAGAGTGAAGAGAGACTCCCTCAAGATATTGTGTCAAAGGCAGTCTAAGCCACTGACAAAAAAACTTGTAATTAGAATTTTGTTTCAGGCATCCCGAGAGATTTCTTTGCTTTGTAGGGTTTGACTCACTTAAAGTACGACGAGGAGAAGAATACGTAAGAACATGAAAAACTTTCTGACGTGGTACCTGAGAAAGCCTGTGAGCGTCATGTTAACATATGGTTCTACATATCAGAATCTCGTATGTGGTCGAGAAATTCTTACCTTTTTCCCCCTCAGCCAAAGCAAACCGGGTTAATTTCCGAGGTGGTGACCAATACTGAGCTCACGAGATTGTCCTAATAAAGGTGGGACTTGGGGGATATAAAGCAGAGGACATTGTCGGATGAGCTGCCACATGTCGTTGTGCCCTGAATCGTACACTAACCAGTAGAGATGGGACAAATTTCTACTCTTTACTTGTGTGTAATGTGTTCAGTGGTACTGGCAAACCACGCTCTGCTTCCTGAAGTTTGTAAGTTAATTTCATTTCTTCTTAAGTGATCTAAAGGGTCGTGTCCTTTTATTTCCCAACTTTAGTGCAGTACCGCGCGAAAGTTTCAGCTTGGTTACTGGACTATAATCGGAACTTAGCCTGGTTTGACCGACAAGCGGCCAGTCTCGCATGGAATATGACAACAGGAATGAACTTGGAAACGCTACAAAGCCTAAAAGTAAGAAGCTACGATCACTATTCCGGGCTTTGATTACGGCAAAAGCGCGTTTGATAACATTCTTTAAGTATCTTATTACTGTTTTTTTGTGGTAGGACTTTGAGATGTGGAGATCGAAATGGAACGATATGAAGTGCGAAGAAGTGCGAAATATTAATCCGAAATATCTGAGACCGGACCAGCAACGGATGCTTAGCTTGATGTGCACGGGACCCCTTCTTACATCGGAGCAAATGAAGTAAAACCTTTCAAGCCCCTTTTCATCGTTTCCTAGCACTCTGTGAACCTAGGCAAGTTTTCGAATTGCTTACTAAGCTGGAGTTGATCTACAACACTGCAAAAGTGGAAGTTAACGGCACTACTTATGTTGGTGAAACCGAGACCATGAAAATTATGGTCAACGTGCGGGATTACGACATGTTGCTCAAAACATGGCTTGTGTGGAGGAATGCAGTAGGCCCGCCGTCACGTCCGCTTTATGGGCAATTAGTAGAAACTCTCAATCGTGGAGCCCAAGCCAACGGTAGCACTTTGGGCCTTGCTATTGCTCTTTTCACACCAACTTCACTCTTGCTTTGCAGGCTACCACGATTTAGGAGAAGCGTGGCGAGAGGAATTGAGAATGGAAAATTTGGAGCAATGCGTCTTTTCGTTTTATGAACAAATACGCCCGCTTTACGAAGAATTGCACGCGTTTGTTCGAGGTCATTTGGTCCGCCTGTATGGCCCTCATATGGTCGACCCGGATGGTCCTATCCCGGCTCATTTGTTAGGTAAGAAATCGAGAAGCACACAGCTTAGATAAGCATTTATGATGGGTTATAAAAGGGTTTTCCTGGACCCACGCTCGCGCCCTTTTCTGGTTCTCTTGTAATCACGGAAGAGTAGAATGTTGGATGTTTGTCAGTTAGCCACTAATCCTGCTAAAATATTTGGGGAAGATTTCAAACTCCCCTTTATTTGCAATTGACATTAACATGGCTTCACGTCACGCAGGAAATATGTGGGCTCAAAATTGGGAGCCTTTGCTATGGTCCATATTACCCGAAAAATACCGGGACAATGTTTATTTGGGAGCTGCGTTGCGTCGTAATGGTTACAACGTTACGGACATTGTGGCTTTAGCAGAAGACTTCTTCATTTCTATGGGTTTTGCCCCTTTGTCGACTAAGTTTTGGACGAAGTCGCAATTTGTCAAACAGCCTGGTAACCCCAACGGCTCGTGTCACGGTTCGGCGGCTGACATGTTCGATATGGATGATTTCCGGTACACGACACAGTTTTACTGGTCGCGAAAACGTTTCTGTATAAATTCTGACTGCTCTATTTTCTTTAGAATACTCATCTGCGCTGAAGTAAATGAGGAAGATTTTTACACCATTCATCATGAAATGGGACATATTCAATATTATCGAGCTTATCAGCATCAACCTCAGCTGTTCAGGGTAAAGCTTACGTTTCGATTAACGCAAAAGCTACTATGTAAGAATTGTCTTGTTTCTTAGCTGGGAGCCAATTCGGCTTTTCATGAAGCCATCGGGGATAGTATTCTTTACAGCATTTTGTCTCCTTCGCATCGCGCCCGGTTGGGATTCTACAGGATTGATGCCGACCACCCACCAAGTAAATGAACAGTATTACTCTTCGTTATGTACTGCGAACCTCTTATTACCGAGATCTCTTCGGACCGTGTAGTAGCTCCGGGATTTTTCTTGCTCCGACAAGCCCTAGCCAAGATACCCTTGTTACCATTTAGTCTCTTGGTTGATAAATGGCGGTGGGACGTCTTTAAAGGGAACGTGACACCGGATGATTACAATAAAGCATGGTGGGAACTACGACATAATTTACAAGGTGTAAAGCCACCTGTACCTCGCAGTGAGCACGATTTCGATCCGGCTTCCAAATTCCACATACCAGACAATACGCCGTACATTAGGTAATGAAACAAAGCGATAAGCTTTGTAAAGATTAATGCTCTGTTTCTTATTAATAGATACTTTCTGAGTGGAATCTTGCAATTGCAATTTTTCAAGGGTCTTTGCCAGGCTGCTGGTTATAATTCACCGGGATCAGCTTTGCACGAATGTGACTTGTACGGCTCAAAGGCAGCTGGAAATAGATTACGGTACATTACTGATTTTGTTATTTTGAAATTAACCAGTATTTTTTTCCAGGGCAATGATGTCGTTGGGAGCCAGTCGCTCTTGGCAAGATGCCCTCTATGTTATAGCTGGACAACGGGAAATTAGCGTTGCACCTTTGTTGGAGTATTATGCACCTCTCTATAAATGGTTAGTTAAAGAGAACAAAAGACACAACTGGCACATCGGTTGGACGAAAACGAGGTGAAGGGCTTACTTTGATAGGCTGCTGTTATTCACAAGCGAAGGTACGGTACTCGGCGTAACAAACGACTCCAGCAAACGACCCTACTGCTAACGCCACGGCAGTTACGCGAGCAGTGTCCCGCTCCTTCCCCTCGTGAATGTTCCGCGACTCACAGCAAGGCTCTCGCATTAAAAAAATCTAATTTTTGCTCCGTGTCTTGCCGTTAGCGTAGGGCCGTTGGCTGGAGTCGTTTATTTTGCCGAATACTTCACGTAAAATACACGTATGAAGCTCTACCGCGCCATTACGGATACTGTGTTTAGCGTAATAACAGAAAAATGTCAAAATTACAGCGTCGTTTTTTTTGTTACGAGCCGTTTTAAGTCTATGAATGTAAAAATGAAAATACATTATATTAATCTTCCTTAATTAATTAATCTTTTGAGTTTAAAAATGTTACACTACAGAGTCAAGAAACCAAATGCTTGTTTGGAAACAAGTTTTCCATAAATCAATTATAGAGACCGGTTGTTAACATATTACCCGTACCAGCACTTTTTATTAACCCCAGCAACCATGACTGGAACCCTTTTTTCAAACCCTACTTCTGACCTCGGACCGAAATGAGAAACTTTCCACTTTCTTCTTTTCGTAAGCATTTTAACGTGTCAAGCTGTAATACAAATCATAGAACAGTCTTCAGGTACTTTCTTATTTCTATTTATTTTTATGGGGACTTCGCGTTTGCACATGATATGAATAGGTCGGTTAAATACAGGTTTATTGAGCAATCGTTTGAAACATGGCGCGGTGTTTGCCCTCTAGGTTGCTTTGGACTGAACTACAAGACACGAACGTCGTAGCGCGCGTCGCCTGTTCAGTTCAAGCATCAACAAAACGTGGTGTCTATCTGTTTAGATGTTACTGTCAATTTTAAACTGAGGGATACACTTTTCTTTACGGTCTTAAAATGGTAACTTGTATCTCACCTGCTATAATCTCTACCAATAGTATCTAATATTTCGCATGCAGCCCCCCAAGAAGTTTGCAGTAGCCGCTAGCGGGTCTAAAGACATTCGGAACTTCTTTGGTGGAAAGCCAGCCGAAAAAACTCAGACTTCACAAGCATCTTCTGATGACAAGAAAACGAAGGGTTCAAAACCATCCGTGAATAAGCGCCCTATTTTAGACTCCGATGAAGATGATTCTTTCTTTCCTGTTAAAAATGCCAATAAAAAGAAAAATAAGATCGATTCTGGTAAAACCCTACACCACATTTTCTTCTTTTCACTAATCAGTCTCAAACCTGTTACAGGTGATGAATTGGAAGTCATACAGCCTAAGCCACAAAAAGAAACAAAACCTAAAATTGCGCCCAAGCCCGAGCCAGTCTTGAAACCTGTTGACGTTGCTTCAGTATTCGGAAATAATCCCATTCATCAAGCCGAACGCCCTACAGTTACCAAAAGGAAAGAGGTAAATTGCTATCAGTTTCGACAGACGCCCTTTAAAAGTCGTTTTTAGCTACCTAAGGAAGAACATGATGATGAAGATTTCTTAGCCACATTGGAAGATGTAGATAAAGCTGGTCTACTTCAACACAAGAAAGCTCGGCCCGATCCAAAGACGCCTACGAAAGATACAGGAAGTATATCCCGAAGAACGGCTCTTAAGGAAAAGAAGCCATCGTCCGAAAGCCAACCTGACCAAAGCTTGCGTAGATCTCCCAGAAAAACGTCACCCGTCAAAGAACGCCCTGGAAGCAGAACGCAAAATTCTTCGGCAGATGACGGAAAAGAAGAAAAGAAAACAGAAATAAAAACAGAGAAAGAACCATCAAAAGGGGTGCGCAGTTCACCTAGAAAACCGGAAGCCAAAGAACGCTCTGAAAGCAGTACGCAAAGTTCTGCGACAAATGACAGAAAAGAGCGAAAGAAAATAGAAACAAAAACTGAGAAAGAACTTTCTAAAGGGGTGCGCAGTTCACCTAGAAAATCCCAAGTCCGTACCCAGAGCCCGGCACGAACATGCATTCGTGAAAAAACGCCCCCCAAAGTTAGTCACTCAACTACACCATTAAAAAAGAAGCCAGCCGGCACGGAAATTAAACCAGAACTAAAAAGCAGCCATGCCAGTGCCGAATCGACAGCTACGCGTACAACTCCAAAGAAAGTGAAAGCTGAGGACATGCACGCCAAGTCCCCGCCCATGTCAGAAGAAAGTAAAACCCCTGCACGGAAAGGCGCTAATTACCAACAGTATCTACATAGAGAAGGGCCGAAGCATCTGGGAGCCAAACCTATTCCCCAAGTCAGTAAATTCTAAAAGGAAACTTGGCTATAATATGTTTTGTTTAATCGCCCATTCGATCTTCCGACTTTTCACCAGGGCCGGGAAGGCTGCTTGAAAGGCTTAACTTTTGTCGTAACGGGAGTGCTGGACTCGTTAGAACGGGAACGGGCAGAAAGTTTGGTTCGTGAATACGGAGGCAAAGTTACCCATGCAGTTAGCAAGAAAACGAGCTACGTTTTAGCTGGCGACGAACCCGGACCGTCGAAAATTGCCAAAGTAAATGCAACTCTCCCATCTTTTTATATTACAGGGTCATTTGGACATAATAAGCATCTGTGGTCTGTTGTAGGCCCAAAGCTTTGGTACCCCTGTCATTAATGAGGATGATTTCCTGCAAATGATAGCCAGCCGGCCGGGAGCAGAAGGTGATACCGAAGTGAAGATGGCACCCAAGGGAAAACCCGCTGCTTCGAAAGAGAAAAGCAACACACCTCATGTGTCTGCAATGTCCCGTAAACCTACCGTCCAATCGTCAGTGAAAAGGGAAACCGAGAATGGCGAAAGCGCTACTTCGATCATTGTTGGTTTAAGACTAAACTTGTTGCACATATAGTTGAGATTTACGTATGGGTTGCTTTTGTTGTCCAGGAGCCGGCTGTGAAGGCCGTGCAGCCGAACCTGGCTGAAGCGTCTGTACCTTTTGTCGAAAAGTACAAGCCGACGTCGTCTAAAGGGATTATCGGGCAACAAGGAGATAAAAGCAACGTAAAAAAATTGACGCACTGGCTGGAGCATTGGCACCAAAACCATTCTGGTGGGAAAAAGCTGCAACGACCAAGTGAGAGCGATCTAGGTTTATTGATTTTAATTTAGTTCCGCTTTTCTAACGATAGTTGCTTTTTGCTTACCTATTTTATAGGCCCTTGGGCGAAGAATGATGATGGCGCTTTTTTCAAAGCGGCGCTTTTATCTGGCCCGCCCGGAGTTGGTAAATCGCCGTTTAAATACCACGGAAAGCGTGGAAGGTTTTCTTTCTTCTATGAAACAGCTTGTGTTCCGTGTTTGTTTAGGCAAAACTACGACTGCCTACTTAGTCTGCAAGGAATTAGGCTATGATCTGGTAGAGATGAATGCCTCCGACACGCGCTCGAAGCGATTGTTGCAAGAACACGTCACCGAACTTATTTCAAACCAATCCATCAATAATTTCTTTCACGGTGTGTGTTTCAAAATGAGTTTGTCAAAGAAGGGGAGGAAGAAGGGTGAACAAACTCAAAATTGTCTAACGTGACGTGTATAAATAGGGCGAAAAGGCGACGATGGCCGTAAACATGTCTTGCTTATGGATGAAGTGGACGGCATGGCAGGGAACGAAGACCGAGGTGGCATGCAAGAGCTAATCGCGCTAATAAAAAGCTCCAAAGTTCCTATCATCTGCACTTGCAACGATCGCAGTCATCCCAAGATGAGAAGCTTATCCAATTACTGCTTTGACCTAAGGTTCCAGCGGCCACGCTTAGAACAAATTCGCGTATAAACCCTTTAATCATTTTTACGAGTCTCGATTTTTTTTAAACCACTTTTATTATTAGGGAGCAATGATGTCCGTTTGTTACAAAGAAGGGATTAAAATCAAGTCGGATGTCTTGGATTCAATCATCCTTGGTGCGAATCAGGACGTGAGACAGATTTTACACAATTTGTCCATGTGGTCAGCCAAAGAGAAAACAATGACACAAGAACAAACGCAGAAAGATGCGAAACAAGCTCAAAAAGATATGAAAATGGTAATACTACCCCTTTTCTTCTGTAGCCAACTGTTTCAGATTTGCGTTTGCAGGGTCCTTGGGATGTGGTCCGTACTGTCTTTTCGAGCTCGGAACATAAAGGCATGTCGTTGCAGGACAAATCGGATCTTTTTTTCCACGACTATAGCTTGGGTCCCTTAATGGTACAGGAAAATTACTTGAGTGTCGTACCCCGTGTCGCCAAGTAAACGGTTTACGTTAAATGTTCAAGTTCCTTTAATGAGTTTAAATCTTGCCGGTCCCCGTAGAGGTGAGATGAAGAAAACACTGAATTTGGTAAGCGCGACAGCGGATAGCCTCAGCATGGGCGATATTGTGGAGCGGAATATTAGAAGCAACAATGCCTGGAGTTTATTAACGGTGCAGGTAAACGTCCCGCATTTTATCCATAGTCAAAGAAGCGTTCTGGAAACGGTAATGTGGAATCCCTGCCTCATGTTTATAGGCCATGTATTCCAGCGTAATACCGGGCGAGTTAATGGAAGGACATATGGCGGCGCAAATCAATTTCCCAACCTGGTTGGGTCGTAACTCGCGTACTAACAAAATAGATCGCCTCCTTCAAGAGCTCCAGGTGCACATGCGCCTAAGGTAGACCGTGATTATTTATTTTTTTTCATATTCCCTCGGGAAAAAAATGTCGCTGAAACTCTTGAAAATAACTTTCTGCTTTTTTTGTACAGAATTTCAGGCGGGAAGCGCGCGCTTAATTTGGATTACGCCCAGCAATTAAGGCAAGCCATCCTGAGTCCGTTGCAGCAAGGCACGGAGGGCGTGGCTCCCGCTATCCAGACCATGGAAACATATGATTTACTTCGTGAAGATCTGGATTCTTTACTAGAAATAACCCAATGGCCCGGCAAGCCTGAACCAATGTCGTCAGTGGATTCCAAGGTAGACCATTTTCTTGGCCGTTTGTGGAACGTTGACGCTGAATTCTTCTCTTAACTTATTTAATAGGTTAAAAGTGCCTTTACGCGAGCCTATAATAAAGAGAACCGCATGACACCGTACGCTGCTGGTGTTGGAGTTAGCAAAGGCCGCGGGGGAGCGATCGCTGTTTCAGCTGACGAACTGGCAGCCGATAATGAAGAAGATTTGCTGGATGATGCCAATGGCAGTGATGACAACGAAGATGAAGATGTCACCCATGACGCCATGATTAAGGTTGTTCGTCTACAACCCATGCAATTAATCCCTTGCTCTGAAAATCAAAACTTCATATTTCTCTTATTTTTATTACTGTTATTTTGTTTCATTATTAATTAGTTATTTTTTATTATTTTTTCGTACTCCAGCTAAGTATAATCAAGCTACTCGACGATCCTTCTCTCACCGCTCCCCAAAGTAGCATTTAGTGTATTTCGTATAATTGTGGACTATCTTTTTATTCCTTTTTGTAAATACTAACCACTTTCTGTCTTCGCTGTCGCATTGTAGGTGAAAAAAACCGCCCCAGCAAAAGGTCGCGGGTCGAAGGCCAAAAGTGAAACTCCAGCGGAGGAGACATCCCGTGCCAAAGGACGGGGAAAAGCACCTCAAAGCAAGACCCGAAAAGCTAAGTAGTATCTCAACTCCCGATACCCTGTGTTGTTACGTTTGGTTCTCAACAAGGCTGCGTGATTTTATGACGAAGATCCCTGTATGTTTTTTTCTTCTCGAATTAAGAGTGTGAATCACTAATGTCATGCCTACCTAAGCCTCGCAAGTGGTACATGGTATAGTAAGCAAAATGAAATGATCGTTTTGGATTTGTAATATGCGCAGAACAGTCAAACAACCATGCGAAAAATGTGTCAGGCCATCCATTAAGCCTTCCAGTACCGGTGCTCAATCCCATAATCCAGATATGTCGTTGTGCGCGCTTTTGGTGCGAAACTTGGGAGGGTGAAAGCGAGGGAAACAGAGAATGCTCAGCCAAGGTGGTTTCGGAATCCAAATTAGTGGAGCGGTTTATATTAAGGGGAGGGGAGGGGTGGAAGGACTAATCAATAAGTGTGTGCAGCATCTGTTGATTAACAATAGCGCTTGAGCCCGGTACGGCCGGCGCGCTTTCATTACCAAGTCTGATTCTTTTTACTTACGTACTTTTTTTCTCCGTTCCGCATCCTATCTCTGGTTTGCTATTTTGCCGCTTTTCAACCGTATTACTCCTGGTTGGGAAAAAAATGAGGAACGACAAAAAAAAAGTTATCAATAAGTCTAAACACTGCGAAAATATCTCTAGTCTGCCTCACTCGCTCTTTCTCTCTTGCGATGTGTCGGCTACAATTTCAGGGGATTTTCATTTGCCTCCGTCCAGCCGTATTTCCCTTTTTTTCCCTAGTTTATATGGCCATGTTTTATACTTTTTATCCGCAGGTTTTTACTTCCTTCTCAGCGTTTTCCCCCCATGTAGACGTGGTCTTTTCTCCACCACAAGAGTGCCTTGTCTCGGTGTTCGCTTTCCACTTTTCCTTCTTAACACTCGTATGCCGATTCTATCGCTTCATCTTGGGAACTCATTTTTTATCATGGAAAGAGGGAGGCGCGAGGATGGGGTTGGTATTTGATAGGACTTCTTTTATACTAGTTAGTCCCGCACGAGAAGGTTCACAAAAAAGGGATAAAAAGTTGTCTATTACCAAGTTGGGTTCCTAGAGCAACATGGTCTAAGACCACTAGTAGTGGCCATAACCCAAGTATAGTGGGCCCCAGTGGTACTACCTAAAACTTCCCCAAAGTAAAGCAAAAGAGCAAAGGGAAGGGGGGTGGAAAGAAAGGTGAATTTACCTTTGCTCGGCAAGCACGACAAATTCCAACACCTCTCTCCTCTGCAGGATTATCTTGGTTTTATGGGAAGGTGTATCGGATGTTGGCTATAGGAAGGAAAAATGCGAGGAGCGAATGACGGCTGGATGGCGAAATGGAATGGACGAGGAACAAGTATATTTCTTCGTCAAACTCTCTCAGTCTCCTGTGTGCGTGGGGGGGGATGCTGTGGACTTCCTGTTGCTGTCTCTCAACTTCGTTTGCATATGCTTGACTCCCTTACTCCTTGTGCTTTTTGTGGAAAACTTTCGCCATTGGACTTGGGCTCATAACAGTAATCCCATATGTCAACTTCTTTCTTAGGTCTATAGGGATCCATTGTTTGTTTGGGGGGGTCTATTATGCTGAAAGAGACTGGGGGATGAAAAGAGCAAACGGGGAGCCCCCTTATACATGAACACATAAGGACGCATAGATGTAAGTGTGCGTACCACCTCAAGAGCGAACGTACTGTACTTTTGAGATGGAACACCACGGTAGAGCTCCAAAACAGACGTATGCAAGTATCGACCAGAAGAGCTTGGCAAACGCAGGAGCGTCCTCGCGTTACTTCATCGCACCGTAGCAGTAATGTTACTTTCCGCTGCAGTTTTTAAAAGTAATACGACCAACCGAGCCTAAGCTTGCGTGTGGGTCGATAGGCAGCACTACAACCGTTGTTCCCCTAGGCAATTTTTTAGGAGGTGTACTGAAGTCACGCAGATATTTGCGTATTTAGATAGGGGAAGTAGTTCGTCACCCACGCCCAACGGGCATTTTGTCTAATTAGTTGGTGAACCAGATCGTGTATTGCGTGATCCGTTTTTCCCCTTTTTATCTCCAAAATTCTGGTGAACCTTTCCGTTTTGCACTTTTTGTGCCTCTTTATTTGTGTGTTTTTCGTAATCTTTTGTTTTTCATTTTCTTCCTTTTTTATGAATTGTTCTTTTCTTTCTCTTTGCTTTTATATTTATGATTTTCTTTTATGTGCCCTTATATTATTATTTCTGTTTATTTGCATATGATCTTCTTTTTCGTTGCTTTTATTTTATGGCTTCCAATCCATTTTCTTGTATATTTTTATTTCTTTTTGTTTGACGTTTCGTCCTTAAGGACTATATGAAAGAATAGTTATCAAAGTTTGGACTTTCCTCGTTAGTCGGTACGGCGGAAGCACAATGAGATGGTTCTGCTAAAGAGTAAGGGATTGTAGGGCTGGAAATGCTATGAGAAGGAACATCAATGCGCTTATTCTGTTTCGCGAGCTTGTGCCGCTGTGTCGTTTGGTAGCCAGCAGAGGAACAACAGATTACCAGAAATTCAGGAAAGTCGGTGCATGTCCGCAATTTCTCGCGCAGGCGAGTTTCAACCTCCGAGAAGGGGGGGGGGTCTGAAACCAGAGTTTATGGTTTGAGTATTAATTTGACGTTCTTAACTTGGTACATAAACTCGAGCAGTTGGTCTATCGTGTGTGAGAGGGCGATGGCACGGACGTGTTGCAACAACTGTCAACTTGTTGCTCGCAAGCTGGGGCATTAAGTTGTCAGTGCGTCTGTGATAAGGCTCTACTCGCAGAAGGTGCTGGATATCCAATGATGGCAAGAGGGGTTGCTAGGAGCATAAGACGTCTGTTAAGTTGATCTGGTTATTGTCAAGTTTCATGACAACATGGAGACAGTTCTTATTGTCCATAACGCGCTAGGATCTCTAGAGCCTTTTCGTTTTAGATAACAACCAGACTAACCGTATATATCTTTCGTACCTTTTGTCTCTCCGTCCACACAGGCCAGAAACAGTCGTATAAATTTGTTTCGCTTTTAATTAAACGCCCTTACATCTCCAGTTTCGGACAAGGTTGAATTTTTTTATATTCTTTTAGGTGTCTAAGCAAATGGGGGAAAAAATCAAATTCATCCTGAGATTCTCTTCTTTGGCGTGCTAAATTTTGCCAATCTAACAGTTCTACCTCATTCTCTCTTTGTGGCCTTTTTGATGGTGATTCGGACGGCCCGTTTGTATTTCCTGTCCGAACCTTGGCGTATACCTCTCTGCCGAACTTTTCCATTTTTACCGTCAGAAGTTGGACAGATCCTTTGCATAGGGAGCATTTTCCAGCTGGATTTCCCTGCGTAGATTGAAAAGCCCTCGAATGGAGGCGACAATGGCCTGGTTGAAGCTCAAGATGCACTCAGGTTGATGAGCATCTTTGTCTTGCCCCTCAGCCCCACATCACACTGCCCCTGCCCGTTTCCTTGACTTCCGACGTATCGGAAATGAATTTGAGTCTGAGTAGCTGCTGTGCTTGTGTTACGGTATTTGGGTCCGTCTACCAACCGCTAAGGCTACACCACAACGATCAAGTTGTTTCAAGCAAAGTAACCCATAAATCGTTCAACACCCATAATAACATATTGAGTAGAGTCTCGTGAATTCGTGCATATGTACGTCCTGTTTTATGCCACTCTTTTCTTATTCGCTGCTTCTCGGTCATCTTCTCCCTTTTTTCATTTCTCATTTTTTTTCTCTTTTCTCCCCTTTATTTCTTGTATTCCCTTTTAGGAGGGGAATGTTTGTGTGGTGCTAGAGCGCATTCTGAATGAGCTATGTGTGAGAATATAGATGGGATGATGCGTGGGGTGGCAGTGGTACGATGGATAATGGTTGCCCATATACCACCATTACGCTTACGAATGATCCAGGAAATCGGTTTTCACTTGTTTAGTGTAGCGCGGACAGCTTTTGTGCCGAAAGTGTTTCATTTTTGTAATAGATTATGTGCAGCACTCGACTTTAGATCATTTCGATTTTTTTCTGCGAAATGAACTACTGTACTCGCTGTTTTACGGTTAGTTATCGGATTGATACGTTGATCTTGGTATGATAGGTGAACATTTCTGCTCAACTAGAAGTAGCGTGTGTAATTATAATTTTCGTTGTCCCTTTTTTTATTTTCAGTTAGTGAACGAACTAAAATATTTGCATTGACTAGATGTGTCCCAACTATCCGTTGAGCTACTTATGATTGAAAAGTACAAAAGGGAGCAGACTGTCATTAAGATTAAAGGTTTCTCTTTTATTACATGCTTGCATAAATATACCTAGGTTTCACGTATTTCTCGTGTTTAACCACTGGTAAACTAGTCAATCGGATTTTTCGTTTTATTGTATGATAACAATGTATTTCAAATATGATATAATTAGCTGAATAAGTCAGTTTCGAAATATTCTAGTTAATTCTAATATTTTGTATAAAGGAAAATTATGTTGTTTGTAATTATGTTACAGATTCGAATTTTTTAATGGAAATTTAGAGTCGTAAACTCGTAAAGCCATTTTAACACAATTTCTGTCAAAAGAATTTTTTGTGTCTACAACGTTTTGGTACATTCATACCTAACTCCTACTTTTTGAGAAAATACTTTAGACAGCTGATGGCTAAGATTCTGACGTATTGTTCTGTAACTTGCGCTTTACCTGGAAAATGTTTTCGTACATTCTTGACGTACTTATAGAAGTATAACGATGAGAACGATTGAACCTCCTTTTTTGTAAGAAAAGTAACGATATCGGATTTACATTCTTCGTCTTTTGAAATCTTCAAATTTCTCCCTTGAAAACATTTTTACGAGTTCACGTTATTTACTGAGGCTTTGGTGTTTGTTACGTCCCAAAGTATCTGTAGTTCGACTACCCAATATTCCCCATGTTTACAATTTACGAGTCTTGTCTGTTTAAATTGTGATTCAGTATAGTAAACTGATGGCCTAATTCTTGAAGAACGTTTTCGAGTAAAGTATATCCAATTAAACCGGGTAGAGCCAATCGTAATTCCCTTATTTAATCGCCGCGCCTGTGTTTGCCTCTTGCGAAGGAGATTATGACCACCGACATGCGATTTCGTTGAACCTTTCTCCCATTGTTACGATAATACCCACCAACTCCGCACCACAGGGAGCTCCTCCACCACAAAAAAGTGCAGGGGACTCAGCAATATAACATGTTCAATGCTACGTGGCAATAGCTTACGCTATTGCCCTTCCTTTTTTTCGTATAGCATTGTGTCCAATTTTCTCCATTTTTATACGTCACATTCTTTTAAGTTTTGTGTCGAACTCCTGCCCCTTTCGTGGTTATTCGCTTAAAGTTTTCCGCCTTGGTATCCCTCAATAGAGAACGGCCAGTGAAAGTCCAGACCGTCAGAAATTGTGCATAGTTGTCCATTGATGGATGGAAGCAATTAGAAATGCCAGGCGCAGTATGGCCTTCGTTTAAAGCGAGGGAGCAAAGCTGTTGACGTCCATACAATGTAATCTAACGCAGCAAATCCCTTGTACTTGTCGCTGTACGGTGCTTGTAAATTTGTGCAATGCAGAATGGTGATCGTCCTCGCCACGCTCGAAGCTTCGAAGGAAATGCGCTCTACCCCTTAATTCACACTTTATCTGTTTGGAGGAATTTTTGTTGCAAGGTATGAGTTGGGGGAAATGCAGTGAAGCTTTATTTCAGGTTTTAGCTGCGGAACACTGAGGCAGTGATTTGCTTGTACCGCGTAATGCAGTTAACGTTATGAAGGGTTGTTGCTTTGATGAGATGAATAAGCCCCAACCCCGTCTAATTCATTGGTTCCAGCATTTGAAAGATCAAGGCGTGGGACCAGAGCCGTAACCAAAATGAGAAAAGCGTATCAAGAGTTAATAAATAAGAAAATGAGTAGAATAGCAAAGAAAAACTCCCTGAAAGGGCTCTCCGTGGCTATATCCCGCCAAGTGCTGTTGACATTTTCAAAGGGGTTGGGAGCTTATAGGGAAATATTCAGTCCGCACCATTATTGTCTAACAACTTCCGTGTTTGGGGATATGCAACAGGGTTTTAGAGAAGTAATATGCAAAAGCTTGTGGCTTTTCGGGGTTTTAATTGTGAGATCTCAAAGTTTTGAGGGGCGCGGGTGGTGTACATGTTCTCACTCAGCTAAACTCAGCCAAGTGGTAGTACGAAACAAAATCCGTAGAGGAGAAACGTTGGTTCGAGGACATACAGGGAATGCTTTTAGCGAGCTTAAGTTCCACTTCTCCCAGTCCCATGTCTAGTGTGGAAAAGTCCCTAAGATTGAAAGTGCAGTTGCAAGTTTCTTGTTTTCTCAAATGTAGACTGTTTTCTCGAAATCAGACTGTCAGAAACTTTCGACTAAGAGGGCTGTGGGAAAAACAAAGACTTTCAAGCCGAGGGGTATCATAATTCAACCTTCTGCAGATCATTGCATAAAGCGGACCTCCGGCGAGTGAATGGGAGAATACTGAGGATTTAATGACTGTTTCAACAAGAACGGCAGTAGAGCCAGTGGCTCACTTCACTGGGACTAGATTTAAGATACAAAGTTATTGTACTTTTTTAAAAAAATAAGGCAGTCGAAGTTCTGTATAAGGCCTTTTTCCCAGCCTTGTTTTAAACAGCCATGATTTTGACAAGACTTTATCCGCAAATCGGCTTTCTGTTGCCCATTCTAGGCAAAATCACATTACGCAATCCTCGGTCGAAATTTAATTCGCCGGGAAAATTGTCGAGTATTTTAAACAAGATAAAGCAATGGTTAGTAAATGTTTAATACATCACATCTATATTAACTATTTCAATGGGGTTCGTTTATTTGTTTATTTATTTTGTGAACCCACCTTTCTTTATCCAACATAGTGCCCAGTACCACAGAGACCAGCGGGTTTCTACTCTATTGGGGATTTTGTCCAGGCTGTCCTTTATTTTTCACTCTTCTTCCGAAACATTCTTCTTTTTGTAGACTTTCTTTGCAACATCCATTCTGAAAACATTCCCGTTCGTATAGACATATCACGAATACACGAGCAGGAAGAAAAGAAAGACTACTATTTCTTTTGGAAAATCTATCGAAACAACTAGTAAGAAGAAATAACTGCTTGGGGTTTTGTGGTACAATTTGGGAAATCAATGCGCCCTTTATTCGTTCATGAATTGGTTCAGTCTGGTCACAATAAGACCGGGGAATGCGTTTAAGCGTCTTTAGTCTTACTTCGTTAGGTACCAATAACAAGATGCATTTGGCCAAATGGGGTAAGTGCTCCCTCCTGTTAGGTCTCATCTGCCGAATTGAGTTATCGGGAACAGATGACTATACAAGCCAGGAGGCAATATGCATTAACATTTGCTTAAGGCATAGGAACACCGAAAAGCTGACTGTCGGAAGCTATAAATCTTTCAGTACATAAAATTATTGCGATTAGTTTGAGGGTGTCGTATTTTATATCTCATTTTCTAAAGTCGCACATCTTTTAAATCCGTCTCGTTAATTACCGTTATAGTCCGCGTCGCGCAGTGCGTTTGAAGGCCGTGTAAGCTTTGTTTTTCATGTGTGCTCGACAAGTGGCATTACAGTTGGCAGGTTTACATACTCCTGTTTTACACTGTCTAGTTTTTTGCTAGTTACGCAGTCCCGAAATTTTTTTTGTTGGATGCCTCAGAACCCGACAGGCGCAATTAGTTTATAAAGTTCATCATTTACTTAATGTTAGTCAGAGGCCACCTGCAATATGCGGAACTTTTGTTTCTTTCGTAATCTTGTGTACTTTCGCAGTAATTGCAGAGTCCCATCGACCTGAGTTACCCAAGACGCGCATTTGTACGAACCAAGCGCGTAGTGCTTGATATGGAAAGCAATGCTGTACTTTGGCTACTAACTACCATTAGCCGCGACCCAGGCAACGACGGAGACAAATGAGAGCTGCTGAGCCGTGCGAAAAGAAACACGTGCTCCATATTCAATATGTATTTCAGTGTGTACAGGATGCGGGCAGAGAAAAGAGCTGTTTCTATCTCCCATTCTTTTTTCCACGGGGCTACCTTTAGAAAAGCGAAGATTTTAACCCCAGTTGTTCTATGCAATGGTTATCATCCCTCAGCTCTTAGTTTTTCATGCATTGAGGGGAATTGCACGGGGAATACCATGGAAAAAAGTTGAATTAGTTTGACTCATTCTCCGTCCAACTATGTAAATGCGTTATAGAGAAGCTGTCTGAAACTTTTTGATTGAAGACCTCCCGGTCTCTTTAAGTTTTACAAGGGTTATGCAAACGGGAGCTGAGGGAAAGGGACACTGGAGCACAATGTCTTATTTTCTTGTTCGGTCTCTCTCTTTCGTTGCGCTGTCTCACCGTCTCTTTCGTTTCGCTGTTTCTCTAGACTAAGCTTTAATGAAACACCAGGGCTCTAGATGATGGAAAGTGATTAAAACCCCGGGTTCTTGATTGCCCACTACCCTTCGATCAATGGTGGGACACTTGTCTTCTCCCTTGACTTTTCCTCCTTCAATGCGCCCGCTCAAACTTTAGCAATTCGGTACCAATTAAACCTTAGAAAATCCGTGACGAACCAGCTGGAAGTCGACGCCAATTTTTAACTTGGTAAGTACACTCCATTAATTGCAGCTAAGAAGATCTGCATAGTTCCAGAAACGCTGCGTGCAAAGTGTCGGCGAGGGGTTCTCATTTTCGTTTCATATTTTGACGTCTTTGTTTGTCGAATACATTTGTGCTTCTGTCCCTTCGAGCTGTGCTCGCATACAAGGTTTCTCGTAGGCTATACCATCACTTGATACGCTTCATATGATACGCTTCTTGCGTCCAGGCGAAAAACATTTCAAAACAAGATTCCCAAACAACTATCTTTATTCTTTCATTTTTTATTTCGTTTTTTTACAAGTTATGGGACACCGGAGCAGAAAGCTGCCTGTCTGTGTTCCGTAGCTCTGCCCTTCTCGCTACTCCTTTTGAAAAGCTTTTTGAGCAGCTTAACTTGTCCCAGAAGGTATATTCCTTCCGCGAAGCCGATCTGGCACGGCTTTATAACCAAACAATAAAATTCACTTTAGTTGCACCCTTCTTTTCTCACCTTACCGACACCCTTGCCTGCCGCATCACGAGACTCGGCTTAGCGGCGAAACTGAGATGGCAATTGTCTTAGGTCAAATTGGCTCAGTTGCAGCGTCCAGTTTGTCGACCACCTCGCTGAGATTGTGACGCCTAGAAAATTAAGTAAGTGAGCTAACGGGGAGACAGGTAGAGGGAAGCTCAATGAGACCGGAAGAAAAAGAAAAGAATACGTATTGGGGCAAGTATTTCTTTCTTCTGCGTCGAGATTTTCTTTTCCACCCCCCATCCCTGTCCCTAAGATCAACTTCGACTCGTTTCTTTAGGTTTGCATCCAATATCCGGCGTCGTCTTTGAGAGGCTCAGCGTCCCCCAAGTTGGACGTCGTATGTTTCCTCAGAGGCGTCATGCATATTGCATGCTGGACTCGGGCAGAAAACCTTCCCCACCTCAGCCGAAGTAAAACTTGCTCGGCTGGACGTACGGGCAACAGCGAAGGAAACTTTTTTTCGTCGTCCTGGGCACATTTTCTGTCGCTTGTCCTGCTCGGCTGGTTTCTTATCTCTTGTTTCCACCTTATCGCCTTGCCTCCGCCCACCGCAGCGGTGCTTATTGCAACTGGCTTAGCTTCACCACGTATGGCTTACCTTTGCTATCACTGGCTTGCTCTTTCCCAAGGTAAATTCCGATGTTTGTAGCGGAAGACCGGGAACCCGGTGCAAGAGCAGGAGCAAGTTTTGTCGGCTGAGGACGTCGATATTTCTTCCTCGACCCAACAAGCAACGTGCACACGTTTGCTGTTCCTTTAAAGGGTGCTTTATTTATTTAATAGGGTTTTTTTCTGGTTGGGAGTGGTTGTGGTTTCCTCAACATTTAACCCCCCGAAAGGGGGGGGGGAGAAAAATGGAACTTTCCAACTCGTCAAAAATATATAGTGCTGTTTTTGTCTTTACTCATATTGTGTGTCTTTTCATACTGTTTCGTTGGGCAAAAGAAGGTGTAGGGCATAGGCTTGTCAGCCATCTTTTCTGTTTCGACCTGCGCTAATCGTTCTTACTGTAGCCGTTGATCATGTTGTTTCATCCAGCCCGAAGGAAATACGAACGAGATCGGGAGGGTTGCAATGTTTACGACAAATGAGGAGCTTAGGATTAATGAAAAGCGGCTCTAGTTCTTCTCCTTATGGAATACATTATTTCCTCATGTGCTCACGTATCCGTGTACACCACGTGCACGTACACACATGCCAGCGCCCGTGTAAAGAAATTAGACGTGTTGCAAGGCAGTTTGCGATGGACGCCAGCACTGGCAGATGATAACTGGCACAAGCGTTTAGCTGGCTAGGTTTTTGAGGGGGTGGGATTGATACTTCTAGTGTTTGCCTTCTTTACTAAAAGGTTGGGTTTTGGGAATAGGTAGTAAAGTGGGACTTTATGCCCATTTTATGCAGAGGCTGGTTCGATAGATTGCATCCTGGTCTTATCCCAACAGACGAGCTCATAAAGCATTTACGCTTTCATAGGTTGGAAGCAGTAAGCAGTCTTTTTGATATAGTCTTCTCCCTCCCCCCACCACCACCCTTGTCGTTGGCTAACGGTGGCACCATAGGCATGACATCAGGCACCGATTTTTTTTTGCGTCCCTTGTCATTTTCTGGAGTAGTATAGAACTCCTGTATCCTATAGTACGATCGTCGGGG
The DNA here is from genome assembly GCA_020615345.1 of Triops cancriformis. NCBI lineage: Eukaryota > Metazoa > Arthropoda > Branchiopoda > Notostraca > Triopsidae > Triops > Triops cancriformis. The sequence continues at coordinate 129,891 of JAHZNP010000099.1, forward strand.
TGTGGGAGTGGTGATGACGGTGGGCTTAAAGAAGGGAGGACGTAAGATTGAACATGGGATGCGCATATGGAGACACTTTTGGCTAGACCAAAAGAGAAACAGATTTGCATAATGGCTCGGAAAACAGCATCAGCGGATTTGAGTAGCCTTCCATCCGTTACCACCATTCACATTGAGTATCCAATTCGAATTTCGGTGTGGCTTTCTTTTTAAGCGAAAACGGTTAAAAAGCGAAGCAAAAAGGGAGAAGCGAGGATCAGTGTGCCACTGCTCCAGAAGGACATTTTTGTGTTGATTAGTTGATGTTTTGACAGATGGTGCACCAAATTCCGTTTCCAGTGCATGCAAGTGAAGCTATGGATGGAAAGTCCGGTAACCACCAAACTCACTTACTCCCTTGCACTAATGGAATTTATGTTTCAAGAAGCTTTAGGTTTGGAGCAGCAAAAAAGTAGCTTGGGGGTGCGAGGCCTGGGGAGTCGCGAGATGTTGGAAAATACGGAATGGGCAATGGGGGTGTCGTTGTCCAGCGAAGTCAAACGTTTCGAGGACAATTATGGGTGTAAATGAGGCCGTAGGGAAGCTTTTAAAAGTATGTCCATGAACGCAACATCTCGGTTCGCTACTCCAGAAATGGAGGACTTGGAGGTTCCCTCGGTCCCTTGATGTTGGGCATAATAGGAAAAAAGCCTCCCAAGTCCAAAACGCCTTACCGGTAGAAGCCGGTATAGCATTCTTCCGCATTGATCGACAAATAATGGGAAAGCTTCTCGCCCTTATACTTTCAGTTCTCGCCTTTACTTCCATGTTCTTCCTTTTTGGCTGCTGTCATAAAGCACAGCCTTTTCAGTTTTCTGCCGCATTTCTTCTCCCTATCCTCCCACCCTTGTCTTCTCTTTTCCGGGGGGTGTTACCGATCCTCTAATCTCGCCAGTACTCTTGAGAACATGCAGCAAACAGACGATCAAGCACCAAAATCCTTCCGCCTTTTCTGCCAAATCCTCCCGAAGCATATTTTTTCCTTAATGGGAGTATTAAAAAAAGGCGAGCAATCCCCCCACGTTTCCATCCTTAGCAAGCTCGGCTATTGTAAAATGCCAGCTGGGAAAACATGCAAAGCCGAAGATGAAGTAGGAAGCCTCAGGTGCGCCACTTTTCCGGGCGCACCAAGATTTTTACTATGGAACGGCAGTGACTATGGCGGTTTTTAGAGGTTGAAGAAGGCAATAGAATGGGGATGGAGGGGAAGAAATATGACTCTTACGCGGCAGCATCCCTTCTAGCCCAACAGCTTTGCAAATCCGTTCGCTATCATTAAATGGAGTGTGTGAGTGAGCGATACTATGCATTGGGGACTTGTGGGGAAAAGACCAGAATTGTGTGAGGGAGGAGGTAAAATTACCATATGGTCTCCCTCTCTTGACTGTAGTGGCAGACAACGAAAGCTTAACGCACATGGGGATGTTTCCTACCTGCTATTAACTTCACCAAGGGAGCTACTGAAAAAATGTATTAAGCTTGTAATGAAAACTTAGTACAAGGACCATAATAAAAAAATGTGGTTTTACAAACAAGAGTGCCTGTCTCATAGTGTGCTCTGCGAGATAGATATTTCCTTAATATGGCAACTCTCGTATGCATGCAAGGTTTCATTATCCCTGTGGCGTGGAAAGAATTAGCGACATCAAATAAAGGAACATAACGTTACCCGTGACGTTTTCCTTTTTGTGGCACGTCGTCTTGGGTGCCGGTCCTTATTTGTCATGTTGGAAGTTTAAACGGTGAAGAACGCCTAATTGTCACGTCGTAGTTATTGAAGTTACCACTACAGGCGTTGGCCAAGTGTATAACCTCGCCTCGAAGAAATTACGTACTTTTATTTCAGTTTTATTCTTTTTAAACTCCGGGGATAGTGATACAACGCTACTGTTTTCTTTTCCGAGTGTTCCAGTTGCTGTCACATGTTTCGTGTACTGGGAAAACAAAATTATAGTATTCATTAAGCATCTGTGTCTTGGTTCTGCATCTTTTGTTACATTTTGCAAAGCTATCAAGAGTTTCTGCTGTCTTGTTTCTCATGGCGAATGAACAGCAGAACAAAATCAAAACACACCAGTTATAAGGAAGTGTAAGGAAGAAACGCGCAACGCGCCTTTTTTTGCGGCTGGATGTCACATTGTTCGAGTCCCACGCTGTATGTTCTGCAATGTATGAAAGGGCCACGTTTCCCTTTTTAAGAAGAGTTTTTTTACTGCAAAAACCGATAAGAGGGGGAGTAAATCTGCATTTAATTTTGAGTGTCGTGGAGCAACGCTTGTTTCCCTTATACGCACCCGGAGCTATTGTTAAAAACCGTAGGTTCGTAGTCAACAAGATTTTCGGTAATCCTCCGTCCAAACCCGGCTTTACGGTAGGTTTACCCACCCTTCCTCCTCCCTCACCGAATTGTGAGACTTTCTATTGTGATTTAAGAGGAAGATCGGACTTTTCTTTCATTTTCCATTCATTTCAAGTCCTAGACGCCTGTGAAAGATCTTCCTTTTTTCTGTGTAATGTGTGTGTGCGAGATGTGCGTGTCCGATATCGCCTTTCCCAGCCAGCCTTTTACTGTAAAATTCTTCTATGTTTAGGTCGCCCATCGCCTACTGCTCCTCTGGTTTTAATATGGAAGAAAAGACGTCTATGGGAAGATATTTAGGACGTTTAAGAAGAAAGAAGCTTTGCTCTTCGTTCCCTGGGACAGCGAACTCGTTAGGTTTCATTTTACTCTTCAACATGTGGCTCATCATTTAGCTTTTTCTTCTTTCCACTGTCGCTTCTCTCGGCAGCCCCTTAGCTCGAGGAACACAGAAGGAGTGCATAGCATAATGCGTCCTTTTCTTCAACCGTTGGATATCTATTTTTTTTCCTACGCCAGGATTTCTGTTTTGATTTCCCTAAGCTCATTCGCATAAGCGTCCCCACGCTTGACGTGTTTTTGAGTATTTCTGGCTGTTCAGAGAAAATGATTTTGGAGGTATTTTTTCTCCCAAGTAATCCTCTCTAACGACACTCGTCGATTGCCTGAGATTCCAGATGCTTGCGTGCAGCATGGGTGCTTCCCTTTACCCGTGGACGTATCTGTATGTCTTGTGTGTGCAATGTAGAACAGAAATTCCAGACGTAACCCGTTCGGTAAGCTCGGCAAATGAGAAATGACCAAATAGTTCACTCCCTGGTGTGGCCAGCGTTGCCACAGTCTGCCTTTCGCACGCAAGAAGCCCAACGGCGGGGACGGCGTCGACGCCTTGGCTGTGCGACGTCGCTTACATTAAAACATGACTCGCCTTGGGAGCCAGGGGAAATAAGACGGTCGACGCCCTTTTAAAACCATTGAGTATTAGTCCGATCGTAGTCAGTGCCTGAAGGTGCTGGACGCGTCTCCAGGCGAGCCTGGGCTTGGTGATCTCTCCCGAAATCACGCTGCACTTTGCAGTATTGCACAGTTCTTTGAAGCGGGCTTTTGGAGTGACTTGCAGAAAGCTGTTGAAAAACCAGTGCTGTAGTTGTGAAGAAGGTCAAACGTTGAAGAAAGGCTTCTATTGAATCGCGCTTCTGTAGTGAGAATATCCCTTTAATGCGGACGTATTTGCGTTGGGGCGGGGTGTGCTTGTATTAACTCTCACAAGCAAAAGCCCGCCAGAACGACGACAGACCAGTTCCCCATGGACAAAGTAAAAACGAGACATCCTAAGACTTGTTATGTCGAAGCTTATTTTTTCCGCCAAGGGTTCTATCAGAATTAATGCCTGTCTTTTTTTCTAGACAACTCCCCCAGCCTAAACGAATGGTTTCGTGTTTTGCTCACTTTCTGTGATCGTCCGTCACGCTTGTTTTTTTATCATCATATATCCTGGTTCTGGCACTGATAGTCGAACGCTTGCTCCAGATTATGTTTTATCATCGTTCCCACATGTGACAGAGGGGTCTGCCATTAAAGGCGGAGGAAAGAGCTCAAGTTAAGGGGAGGGACGTTACAGTGGGTTAAAAGCGGGTGAAACATTAAGGCGAGAAAAAGGCAGAAAGGAGAAGGAATGGCGATTAAATGAGGTCATCCCGCATATCCGGAGACGTCACCGAATCGTCAGTGAAGAAATCCTTTTTCAGCATGGGTTGCGATGGGTAAAACTTGACGAATTTGCCTCGCAAAGAGACTGCGAGCGGAGTTTGTTTTCAATGCCATTTTTTATGCCCTTGCTTCCCTATTGTAAGTGTCCGTGTGATCCCTCGCCCTGCTCGCTTTTGTTCATAGATCATGCATTCGAGCGCACCGTAATCCAAAAAAAGGGGCATCGCGGACGTCTTCGCCTACCTTGAAACCTCCCTTTCTAGGCAACCTAGACCATATAGACACCACCTTTCGGCGTCCACCCCCTTAGTCAAAGAAGGGGAAGGGGGGATAGGCCAAAAGTATTAGGTGGAAAGAGGGGGTCCGACAGCCCCACCCACCGGCGCTATCGCTCCCGTATGAGCGCTCGTATACGCAAGTCGAACCCGGCGGGCTGTACTCGAGAACAACCAAACCTCCCCGCACGAAGTCCGAAGTTTCAGTTCGATCGATAAAGGGAGCGGCCCCTTTTCCATTCCACGCTGTGTACCAAGCTTGTTCTCGCTGTTGGCCTGCTTTGCTCCCTGTTCAGTCTCGGTTTTCGCTCCGTTGCGCTCTCGCTCTGCCGCAATCACGCATTTAAAAAATTTACCACCCTTTCACATTTTAACTGTTCCGTCAAAGCAAAAGTAAGCATCCTTGTTTCCAGAAGCATAGAGAGAGAGAGAGATGCAGGTGCGTGCCAACACGCCACGATTTTGTCGATAGTGGGGTATTGGTACCCTACACTGCATTTCGTCCCAACCCCAGTCTCGTCGCACACCCCGCCCAAGCTCAAGACCTTAGTCCCTAGATAGGGAGTGAGAACAGAACAAGTGTGCTGAAACGTGGAGGGAGTGAATCTTTCGGCCGTGACACAAGTGAAGCAGAGCTCTGTTTTAATGCTGTTAGCAGCTTAAGAGAGGCGACGAGTGTTCCAGTTTAGATATATTTTTTTCCCGGTACGATTTTATACCAGATAGGTGTCTGGAGTGCCCGTCATTCTAGGTTTAATACATCCATCGATCTTTTATATAGGTTTGAGTAATAGGTCGCAGGACAGGCAGCTGCTTTTCTCGAGCAGGGGGCATATTGGGATGAGATGGCGGGTGTCGTATAGAGCATTTCACCCCGCGGATTCGGCAGCTGGAGCCCGACCCTTGACCCTCATGGTGGTTGAAAAAAGAACAGGGGGAAAAGAGGGGGAGACATTCATAAAGTACACGGGTGGTGGTGATAGTCCATGCCAGGACCATCACCATCAGCCTAGTACTTTGCTCTCTTTCCACACCCAGAAGCTTCCCTTACTAGGCTCGTAGGTTCAGTACGCTTACGTTAGTCGTTGGAAGTGAAGACGGTTCGGAACGTCCGCCAGAAACGTAAAAGTGTGTACTATCTAGTTAAGTCGTCTCCTCAATCGCCATCGCTTTTCCCCCCCCGTCAACGATCCTAATGAAGAGTAGTCCTCCCACTTTTAATGGGGAACTACTTCGTGTTAGATTCTCCCGTCTGGCGGGTAGGATCGAGTTTCGAACGGATTAGCTAGAACCTAAGGACGCACAACGTCAGAATTTGGTTGGCGTGGCGGGTGTTTATCAGTGCAGGGCAACCAGAAGAGAGAAGACAAAACCAACAGCCAAAAGACCAGACGACTATCCCTATCCAGCCTGCAGCATCTCTTTCTCCCCTATTCGAAATCCCCCTCCCTTTTTCTCGTCTATTATTTATTTTCATTTCTCGTCATTTGGAGGAGTTCGACGTATGGCGTAGCTCTGCTGCGTTTCGTTCGCGCATTCCTTACCGACTTCCCCTCGCGTGTGGAACTTTTCTGTCTAGTATTGAACCAGATCCAGACCTAATTCCTTAATTCTTGCACTGCATCCTGTTTATTTTTTTAAAAAAAATCTGTAAGTCTCTGCTCCATTGCTAATTAGAATGGCGCTGGTGTTTTCGTTCCCTCGCGTTCCCTTATCATTCACCAGTCCGGTTGGAATTCTGTAGACTGGACGGAGAACTGATAAGGGCCTGAGAGGGGAAACTCGCTACAAGTTTCGGATCGTTACCCAGTTTCCCAAGTTAGCGTTAAGTACTGTAACATTATTGCAACTTATCATGTCTACAGAATCAAGGCTTGGTTTGATGGCGCTGAAAGGAATGTCAGCACCCGTTTTAATGACGGAAAATCCAACTCACCAACAGACGTCAAAATCTAGGAAAGGATGTCTAGGAAATGGGAGGCAGAAGCGTTATCTGAAATGGGTATGAGCCATAATGGGTCATGCCACGTGGCTTGACAAACGCCGGAATGTCTATTAACGGTAGCCTGTGATGTCCGGAAATGAAATGTTCACTCGTGATAGGGAAGTTCGCATGCCGAGTGGTGAGATTTGGATGTTCACATTCATTGATATTGTAACTTGTATGTGAATTGCATACCGTAACATTGACAAGGCAACAGGCTTGTCACTTCGAAACATCTTTGTATTATACTCGTGTCAAAAAAAAGAGTACACAATGCGTTACACAATACAAAGTGATATGCGAAGCGACTGTATTTCGACTTACAAAGCTGGCAAACACTGAAGCAAGATATCTTTTAAACGTCTTCGTAATGCGTCATCCTGGCAGAAGATGTGAGTTGAACTCGCGTCCATCTGAATAAGCGTGTCTTCCCTGGGCTGTAAGATTCAATAAAGACAAAATAAGTTGAACTTCGGTAACGCAATTAAAGAATTTTGTTCGGGAATTTACCAAATGCACAAGCACTCCTTCAGACCCTTCTTCTACTTTGGCATCCGTTATCCCGTTGTAATTTAATTTCTGTACCAACTGACTTACATCGAGAGGCCCCCATGGATATTTATGCTCGCTGCGATGCGCCAGTAGGTCGAGTTTGTCTTTGTCCTCGGTTCGTTCATAAACCTGTACCAGCCCCCCAAATCCCGTAAACGATTATAAGTATAGCTTTTAAGCATCAGAGCCGGCTACGGTTTCCAATTGAAAACGATAGCCAATGCGAAGCATTTTGTTCGTCTACTGTACATTAAGCGTGTGGCGATTGTCTCGCGAGTCGAGTCGGCCGGTTACCGTGGTAGCGGCAAGTCCCAGCTTAATAGGAGTTGGTTGTAATTGAGAAGCCAGTGCCGGATGTAGGAACAATTTTTCCTGTTTCCGTTTTAAGGGCAAGCTGATAATGTCGTAAGGCTTCAAAGGCAAACAAGAAACCTCCTGCGAGCAGAGTAAATCCTCTTTACTTCGATAGCAACAAGAATACTACGAATGTGTACTTTAAATTTTACCGTTTCAATAACTAAGTCATTCCGTAGAGGAGCCGATAGGGGTGGGGATAAATACTGTTCGGGGACCAACAAAGTTTGAGGTTTCAAGTCCCGGATCAATTTGTTAGCTTGAGAGAAATTCAAACTCGTATCGATAGGGCAGTGCACAGCCTTCATGGCTAAGGGCTGGTACGGCGAAAGCGCCTCCAAATATGGGAATTCGGGCTCTATGCGGGTATAAGAAGGAGGCTAGGTATCTCGCAACTCAGTTCTAAACTAGTTGTTACCTGTAAACACAATCGTATTAGATGGGTTATTCCCCCACAGTTCCAAGAAATGGATCACATCCCCATAGCGTAAACTTGGGTGTCCACAAAATACGACGCATGGCTGTGAAACAAGAAAACATTACTACTACGTTGCACGAATAAGGAGTTACCAATGATAACTTCAGGGCTTTTTAAGGAGGAATAGTAAATTAAACTTAATGGGTGAACTTTGCTCACTTGACGATATTCGTTTGTAAAACTGTCCTCGTGTAAGTATTTAAAATGTTTCAGACGATTGTTTCTCACAAGTTGGGCATGAGGAAACGGCTCTTCGGGCAAATAAACTTTGTTTTGTTTCCCCGAGGACAACCTGAGGGAGAGAAAAAAAAAGTTCCCACATGGAAGCATATGGAAGTATAATTAATTGAATAGTTTTAGATTACCATTCCGCAAAAATATTCGAATACGCTAAGGAGCTTTCTGCCACAGGTGACACAAAGAACAAAGGAATCTGCGAGAGATTAGAACTGTCCAAATGAGACGACAAACATTCAAAAAGATCATAGACAACCCCGGACGAATAACAAGGGACCAAAACGTTTCCCCCGCCACGTAACGTTAGCGCTATATTTTTCACAATCAATTAAAAATTAGAAGAAATTTGCAAAAAAAAAATTCCAACGCTTACCTACTGCCATGCAGAATTCTCCTAGCATGGAGTCCGGATTGGCCGTAGGTGTTTGCGTCAAACCACCAAGAATAAGTAAATCAGAATGTCTTAAAGCGCTCTGGTCCATGGGTCTATTGAACGAAAAGAAAACAGCCCAGGGACTATGGAGAAATCAAGTAACTATCAAATGCAAATTACCTGGGGTGGGTTGTTAATGTGGAAGTTCCACTAACGTAGGCGATCTTTTGATATCCTGAATTAATTAACCAATTACAGCTCCCTAAACAATATCCCGAACTCACGGGCGTCAGTTGTACAGCACCAAATACGTCCTAAAGATAATTATGACTACGGTTTACGACTTGAAATGGTGTGCACGTTATGTCTTACGATCTTTTCATTGAAGCCCACCATCTGAACTTTGGAAAGTGCTGCATTTACTGTCTTCATGTCATAGAGCGCGTGCCAGGTGTGCGGTCGTAAGATGTCGCAAAAAGGTGGGGGTAAACTTTGAAAATATTTCTTCCATCGCGTGGCTCGGCGAGGTTTCGGGATTCGTTGAATGTAGTGAACGAGCTCTTCCATATATAACCTTGGACAAGGAAATTCATGACACAATAAGCAAATCATTGCACCGCTGCTACCAAAAAGCTACCTTCCAATCTGGAGCGTGGGTTCTGTCGCATAAATCCGTCCTTTGAAGCCTGTCCCTTCTGTTACAAAAGGTAAAGCAAGCATACAAGTGTAATTTGAAATGAGAATGGCGTCAACGGTAGAGTAATCTATGACGCCGCTTTGCGGGACTGCAAATTCCAGCTGGCTGTCTAGAAACAGTCTCCCTGAAATAGGGTTCTCTTTCAATTCCTACAAAAGGAAAGTTACACTTGAGAATGAATTTTACATTAGTTACCCCTTCGAACTGCGGATCATTGATCTCTTTTGGTGTCCAGTAAGGCAAAGAGGACAGTTTTCGGCTCGGTATGAGCGGTAATGGCAGGTAATGTAACGCGGATGATGAATCCAAGCCACAATCCAGCATTAAGGTTACATCTTTGAAGTGAAATATGTAGCAAGGTTTGTTCGGATGGGCGGACAAGCTATACTGGTATAAATTCAGTGAGATTTAGCAGTTCTTCAATTATAAGGAAATACTTACGAGTTTCATGGTAAACCGGAGTTGTATTGTCAATGTTTTCCCGGTCTGGACACGGTTTTTCAACAATCGCGATCGATTTTAAAGTTCCGATTAATCGATAGCTTTGTAAGTTTGTTTAGGTGACGTGGAAATCCTTCCGTAAGGATTTAATTTGTGCAAAATTTCGTGATAAATCCAGTGCCTCAAACAGGAACATTAAGCGTAAGTACATCTGTTGGATAACGTAAAGGTTGTGGAGAAACTGCTTTTGTATTCGGTTGATAAGACTTCTGGACAGGAAAGGCGCAGGGTTGGGCTTTGAATTTTGTCTTGATTTTGTTCCCTTTATTTACAGGTGATATTGTTGTGGGTGCAAGCGCAGTCGGTTTCTACGTTTAAGCTTCTAAAATGAGCATTCCGAATACACCAAGTAATCTTCTGCGCACTTGGTGTTATCGTTTCCTGAAATCTTCTGCTTTTAGGTAGTGATAATGGGTACGATCCGTTGGCTACCCCAGATGGCGAAATCCCCATGAGTGCATCATTCATGAATTTATCGGCTGAGGAGCAAGCTTTAAAGAAGGACCAATGGAAAAGCGAACTAGCAGAGGTATGGATTGAAGGATAAGAAAGGGAAACTTAAAAATGCGAGCCCCGTTCCTCAAATTTGTGATTCATAGTTGGAATACGAAATCCAAACCATTCGTCAAGTTTTGGCCGCGAAGACCGCCAAGGCACAAGATTTGAAACGCAAACTTGGCATCAGCTTGTGGCGCGAGCTGCAAGATGATGTTTCTCAAGGCATTAAAAACGTGCGAGATTCCACGACGTAAGTAGATCTGCCAGCTTTGCTGTCGAAATTCGCTCTCACTTGCTGGACTTTAAGGCATGAATCAGTGCAATTTTTAAAACAGACTATTTCCTTACTGAGCCTTCAGACTTGGTAGCGGCCGTTCAATGGTTTCATTTTCCTCCCTTTTTGGCGTTATATCTCGTATTTTTGGTCCGCTTCCTTATTCTGGCATCGCCGTTTAATTTATGTTTTATTTTTTCGTGCTTGAAAATTTTGTTTTGTTGCTTTACAGGGTTCACACTATTGAGGAGAAGGTAGAAGAAGTTTCTAAAGCAATTACCAATGCACCCCTGTAAGTTATCGTTTTTTCTGCTTTATGTTTTGCTTACTTCCATTTGTCCTGTTCGTCACCATCGAGTTCGTCGTCAAGGTTTTGGTTCTTTAAATATCTTCGCACAAATTTGTATCACTTGAATGAGTACGCTCAAATAGTCAACTTGTATTTGGCGCCTTTACAAATGGGCTAGGCCAGTGCAAGCTTTTCCGCCATTCCTTTTAACAGGGAAGCATGTATTTGACGCAACCGCGTTTCTTTGCGTCGTAAAGCGTTTGCGTGATACGCGTCCTCTTGCACCCTTTCACTCTTTTCGGAGCGTTTTGACTTCAGCGTGAGAGTACTTCTATAGTGATAAGGTGGCAGAGCCAACTCCGACTTTCCTCACATAACGCTGTAATCAAGTTAGCTAAGTAGTTCAACTCTCTAACGAAGCAATGGACGCTGCTAAGGAAATGTAAGTTGTCTCATTTTAACTTCTGACCCATTGCTAGCCCTCGTACGCCAATTCCCATGGTGTGCTGTGCTCCCAACCCCGGGCTGCCTACAGTAATTAAAACGAACCAGACTCTAGTCAAGCTTGTATCACGTATCAGGAGGATTGCTGATTTAGAATGTTTGAAGCATTACTTTGGTTAATCAAAAAAGTCTTTAATGAATTATATCATTTCGAGATTGGGAAAGGCGTTCGAAGGGGAACGAAGAATTCGATTTCCCAAGGAAGGCGTTCTTGGTATTGATTTTGGACTACCCGCGCGTTCGCCCTTCTTCCTTGTAGTTCTCAAACAGGCATCCGTTTCATTTCTTGTGCGGGGCAACAGCCACTCGCCGGAACCTCGTGTAACATAGGTTTCCCAGCTTATGTTTTTACTATAATTGGAGTCACTGTTCGCTAAACTGGACACGTTGCGTGTACATTCTTTTCGATGAAATTGATCGGTAGCCGTCCGTGAAGACGGTAACGACTTTGCACATCTAATAGTAATGCCGTTAGCTAAGCTGACGAGCACATCACATCCCAGAAGGAATATTAATGGGCTTTCAGAAAGTAGTACGTCCCCCCCAAAAAAAAAAGCTCACGGTATTCTATGGTCTGGTACGGTATGGTTTGGAAGCTATGTGAAGCAAGGCTTGACTCAGTAGGTAGGACAATTCAGTGCTGTATCTCCTTACCAGCCTCTTGGCAAGGAATGGGATGTTGAGGACACATAATGCAACGTATTGATCTGGCGAGATCTTTCTACTCCAGCTTGCACATTCTCATTCCCAACACCCTCGCAAAGTAAAAATCTTCCAAGTCTGGTTCGAAGGGTTGCTATGCTCTCCTCTCACATAAAACCATATTGATTGAAGTTGACAGTAATCATGTGTGGTGTGCTACAAGTAAACGTATGTATTGTGCGATTCACAAAGTTAGGCCAAATTGAAAGGCCAAATCACGCACGCAGTGTGGAAAAGGCGTGAGAGGAGGTTGAAGTCGAGCTTCTAAATTATACAGAATTTCGTATGTTTGATGGTAGTTACAAGTTTTAAAAAATCCTAACCTACCATCGCCCTCGACTTTTCTTTTTAGGGATTTTATTATAAACTTTGGAAGGAGCCCCTTTGCGGGTGTAGTCCTTACGACAGTTCTCGCTATTTTGCTTACTTTTTAATACAGTATGTTCTACTCCAGCTTGCACATTCTCGTGTCTGAATCAAAGCAGTAATTTTCCTAGTCAGATGGCGAAGTATGTTGAACAAGATCAAGGGAGTTCGCGTGGTGATCTGACGTTGGAAGTAATTTTTTCTCTAGAAAATGTCATACGTTCCGCTATGGAGCCGATGCGGTGCTGTGCACCCGCGGTGAACCAGGGTTTTTTTTCCTGTTTGGTGGTGTACTAGGAATTTTGCGCATTCTTTATTAATTCTGCCACATCTTTGGATGTCATTCCAATGTTAATAAAGAATGAGCAATTTAAGAGACGGAATTCTGGACGTGGACTTGCTTCATCGTCCACCGTTGTGTTCTGTTCGGTTTCGTCTCAAGTCACTTGAAAAGTACTTAAAGGGTGAATTTTCTCTGTGTTTAAAATAGCGCTGTCATTCGTGTGAGTTTGTTGATAGCTTACCATTTGTTGCGTCGTTATCCGACCCTGCTGCGCGTAAAATTTGACGTTACGTTGGGCACCCTACTCAGTGAAGGGTTTCCCGCGGAAATTCCGAGTAGGGTCCTGAAACGAAAAAAAAAAAGAATGAACAAGATTAAAAGTAGCTGGTCACATAGCCATTTCTTTCATTAGAGCGTCAAACAAGTTTTGGGTAAAAATGTTTTAAGGAGAATATACCAAACAGCATTCAGTCATTTGCGTAATGTTAATTAGAGACTTAGTAGACTTGTTCTCTTCGTTTACTAAGTATAAATACTTTTTCAAGACAAAAAATTTAAAAAAGTGGTGGGTCGGAATTATTCAGTACGGCTTCCTTGAAACAATCTGCTTTCAGTAGTTTAACAAAGCCTTTTAGGTTGAAGAAGCTGCTTAGTGTACAGTAGCTGACAATATGTATAGCGTTAGCAATCTCTTAAGCATAAGCGGAAGTTCTGTATGATGGGTACGACATGTCTTGTCGCTTTCTGACGCCCATCCGAACTAGAAGGCAGATCCTTTAATTAGCGGTCGTGTTATCTGAACAACAGTAAGTGTTCGTCGAAATGTAAAGCTTTGCGGATGCGTCAAAGCGGTGGCGGTCGTTTTTGACGAGGGCATGTTCATATTATCTTTTTGACACTGAAGTTTTGACATAATAAGCTAGTGTTTGTAATACAAACATGTACTAATCTGGCATTGATTTGACATTAATCTTGTATTTTCATTGCTTGGCTGACTTCAGGTACCAGAAAACCGAATCAGCTATCAAGACGACCGCTGAAAAGACTACATCTTTCTTGGGTGGGCTGGGATCAGGGCTCAGTGCGAAGCTCGGACAGGTGAAGAACTCGGATACATTCAAGTCGTTGGAAGAAAAGGTCGGATCTGCTTACGTGAACGTGAAGGTAAAGGACTTGTATCCCGAAAATTGGTTAAAATTAGTTTGTCTTTGGATATTGTACAGTCTAAAGTGGTAACTTCGCGATCCAACTCCAGCCACGATTTGGATGAAGCTTTGAAAGAAATGGAAGGACAGAGGGCAGCTCCCGCATCTGCCACTCCCACTTCTACTCCCACGACCACGCCTACGCAGCCTGACAAGACCCTTCTCTCCTAAACAGTGAATTTGGCTTTGGAAATCTAAATGATAACCGCCCACTTCCGAAGAAAGAAAAAAACTTTTGTCATTAAGTCTCGTTTTCACTTCTCCGTCTGCGTTTTCGTCCAAGCCTTTTTGCCGAATGACAAGATACGACCACATTTATGAGCGTTCCTTAGAGAGCTGTTGTTATCACAGTTCTGCCTAAGCGGTCATATGCGTATTGGTTTGGAAGTTTCATAAATATATACTTGGTTCTTCTCTTTGCCTTTCATTACCTTTTCTTCGTTTCCCTTCCATAAAGAGCCGTTGTTTGATCTGATGTGATAGCTGTTGCCCGAACTAGTGGCGTTTTTCTTCTCCTTTCATTTGAAACGATCAATCGCTGCGTCGAAAATTCCTTGAATCGGAACTAATGTCATGCAAAATATGATGTCGAAGCGTTAATTTTTGTAAAGTAGGATTCACTGTGCATGAAGGTGTCTAATTATATCTTGGCGAGGGAGAAGAGTGTTGTTTCCTAATTGCAGTCTAACTTATTAATGTACTTGTCCTGCCACATTGGTTTACAACTGAGTATTTAGTAAAAAGATTAGCACATGGGGCGGTCATTCTCTATACGACGGCGAGTTCATGTGAAACATAATGCTGTTCTTTTATCGAGTGTTTAGTTGTCTCTTTATTAATGCGCAATTGGCGTGTTCTGTTTGCTACCCAGGGTGCAAAGGCAACAAGGGAATAAAACGCTAGTTAAATGGAATTTGTTGTCTTCTAATTATGTTAATCACTTTGCTCTAGTTATGTAAGTCACAGAAATATGCCACCCAACGGTGGGTTAGCTGTGCTACGAAGCCTAGAGTGAATGCACTATGCTAGGCGAGGGAACAATTTTCGGAGTAGCGACGTTGGTAAACTGTTCCTCGCAAATTGCGGACAACAGGAGAGTTCCTGGAATTATACCCAAACAAACGTTGCTGGTAGAGTCTTCCAAGTTCAAACCGTATTCTTTTCATGTCAAGTCATTTGAAAATATTTCATGGAACAATATAATGCACATAGGCTTGATGATCCCTCACGATTCTTCAGAACAGTGTTAAAGCGGTGCTTGGTTACATCAAGGCGCCAGGGAAGCAGGGATACGGTATTTCGCCAAGGCTAGGTGAAAAGAACATCTTGGAAAGGCCTTAGTCAGCCCTGCTACATTGAACAGTCCAAGTGTACTGGGAAATGACCTGGACCGAGTTCTGCGAATAATGTGCCAGGGGTGCGTATCCGGCTCCGAGGTCAACCTAGGCTTTTAGACGTTTAGGGATCTCCGAGACTTGGAATGCATGGTAGACTTTCCCATATTGCCCTTTACCATACCAACGCCAGCCAACTAAGCAGTCCTCGCTGTCGCCTTTTCCTATACCGAAACGTCGAAGGCTCAACGTTGATGCCCCACTCGGCACACGTGCATGCTTGTTAAAAGCCCGGTTTCAACTATAGAGGACCAACAGTTGATCGTCAGATTCAAAGGTAAAAAGAACTCGTACATTTGAGTACTGCACATTTCCGTGATTTCGCAATTGCATTGAAATGGAACCAGCCGGAGATACAAAAGCCCGACACTTGCCGTAAGTATCTCATTCAGTACCTAGCTCTGGAAAGAGAAGGTTGTGCTCCCACATTGAAGTATTGTTGGCGTATTGGAAAACATGTTGAGTCGCAAAATCGTAAGTGTAGCTGTTAAACAAACTCCAGTTCATCGTGTGGTGGAACCATTACGGGCACTGCAAACCTCAGTGGCCCGTACGGTTGACGAAAAAGGAAACTTCGAGCGTCCCGGGGTTGTGCCTAACCCCGACCGGGAACCAGTGCACCCCAAATCTCCTGCCGATATTAAAACCTCGTACGTTTAAAATTCCTTCCTTATGTGCTAACCCAATACGCAATGCAGGAGCGCAGCCAGGGCTAGGGATTATTTTTGAATTAACCTGCTTGCATCTGATTGACTAAAATTTAGTGGTGAAGAGTTCGGAAAAGGCCAGACCGAAGTTCATGTTACCGAGCATTTTAAGGCAGAGGAGCAACCGGTAACAGGTACTGGGGCTGAAGTTAAGACTTCTATTCACAGGCAGGAACAAGAAGGCATTATTGACAAAGCATCCGGACTCGTTGGAACTGTTGCTCACAAGATCACCGACACCATTGGTTCTGGTTTTGGTGTAGCTAAGGTAACTATACTTGATATTTGCTGGTACCAGTGTTTAGAGGGGTTGTTAATATCAAATTTCTGCAGTCTGGTGCCCAGAAAGCTGCCGATGTGGCCTCGAGTACTACCTCGTCGGTGTACCATGGAACGATGGATACTGCTTCGTCGGCTGCCCATACTGCCCAAAGCATGGTTGGGTCTGCGGTGGAATCTATGAAGAATTTGGCTGTGTCGGCTAAAG
Organism: Triops cancriformis; assembly: GCA_020615345.1. NCBI lineage: Eukaryota > Metazoa > Arthropoda > Branchiopoda > Notostraca > Triopsidae > Triops > Triops cancriformis. The sequence goes on from JAHZNP010000099.1 coordinate 146,159, forward strand.
ATACTGTTTCAGGATTGGCCGGCTCTGCTCAAGTATGAAGCCTTGCATTGCTACCTTGTTTTACCATCTGGGATGACTTTTTAACTTTCCGTTTTCCCTTACAGGACTCGGCCGTGAAAGGTTTCGAAGGCGCAAGAGATATGACGTCACAAGCTGCAGGAGCTACTATGGATACTGCTGGAAATGTGATGGACAAGTCCAAAGAAATGGCGGGATCTGCATGGGAAAAGACCAAGGGTGTGGCAAGCAGCACCGGCGAGACCATTCAGGATGTCGCTGGGCGTGGTCAGCAGAAGGCTGGAGAAGCGTGGGACAAGACCAAGGATCTTGCCCAACAAGGGTTGGGTAAGGGTAGAGAAGCCGCTTCCAAGACTGGCGATATGCTCCAGCAAGCGACTGAGAGCGGCAAGGATATGGCCCAAAAGGGTGTCGAGAAGGGTAAAGACGTCGCCTCTGCCGCCGGAGACACCGCCCAGAGTGCTTGGGAAAAGACCAAGGATGTTTCCCAGCAAGGATTGGACAAGAGCAAGGACGTTGCTTCCGCCGCTGGAGATACCGCTCAGAGCGCTTGGGAAAAGACCAAGGATATTTCGCAACAAGGATTGGACAAGAGCAAGGATGTCGCTTCGTCTGCTGGTGACACCGCCCAGAGCGCCTGGGAGAAGACCAAGGATGTTTCTCAACAAGGCATGGATAAAGGACGCGACGTGGCCAACCAGGGAATGGACAAGGGGCGTGACATGACTTCCTCTATCGGGCAGAAATTCCAACAGATGGCGGATAGCGGAAAGGACATGGCCCAGAAGGGCATGGACAAGAGCAAGGAAGCTGCTTCCTCCGCTGGCGATACCGCCCAGAGCGCCTGGGAGAAGACCAAGGATACCACGCAGCAAGGAATCGACAAAGGCAAAGATGTCCTGTCGTCTGCTAAAGACAAAGGTGCTGACATAGCACAAAGCGGCAAGGAGAAGGCCCAAAGCGCATGGGGAAGCGGCAAGGAAACTGCTCAGCACGGATTCGAGAAGGGCCGGGACTTGGCTTCGCAAGCCGGTCAGAACATTCAAGAAGCTGGACAGAAGGGCAAAGACACTTTGGGCGGAGCTTGGGACAAAACGAAGAGCACGGCTCAGCAAGGCAGCGAGAAGATCCAAGGACTGGGACAAGGCACGGGTCAAGTTCAGACCAAGGAGAATCTTGGAGCATGGCAGCAACCCCCGAAGATTCAAGCTGAAGTAAAGGTGACGAAACCCGAAACCACGACTACGGAATGGCAGACGACTGAACACCACCGTGCCGCGTAATTTTGTTTCTTTTTGTTTCGCACCCGTTTTTGCCATGCTTGATTGGGAGAACTCGACTGTGGAAGGGGTGGAACAGGTATGCTGTCTGTTTGCCCTGCTTTGGCTAGGTTTTTACGTTCTGGCCGACTGGCATTGTGCTTTTTGGATAGAACCCTTGCTAAGTTGAAAAAAAAATATATTGTAGATTCTTTGCTCCGTTCTTTTTTTTACGGATATTAATAAACGCGTTATTACATGGACAGCCCGACTTGTTCATCCCCTCGCACGTGTTTTTTAGTCATTAGATGTGGTAGACGTTAAAAACGGTTGTCTTGCAGGGAACCTGGACCATTCAAGAGGGGTATTTTGGGGTACTTGGGTGCAAGAGTTGGAAAGATATTCGGAGCTGCCAAAGTAATTATACTGGGCACAACCGATCAGAAGTTTAGATACGAATTTTTTGGTATTTTAGTCTGGTGTTGATGCAACCGTCGAAGACGCCCACGTTTTGAGACAAGGGTGGAAAAATTCGACCGCTATTGCTTCAGGTGTAACTACCGATCCCCATGATGTGGATCGCATGGCCGAAGAGGCTAAGGAAAAGCGTAGGCAAACGAAGCATGAGCATATGCTAGCGAGTCATCTCTTGCCGGATCCCGACGAGGTTGTGACTGACATCACGCAACCTGAAGACCGTGTTTCGATTTAAATGATATTAGTTGCGACGGTTGATTTTTGTAACACTGAAGTGATTTATTTGATCGTAATAAAAAAGTTTGGAATTTCTAAGAACGTTTGAAATGGTATGGAACTTGCGCTGCGGAAACAAAACGATTGACATGGTCCATGGACATAACATCGGCAAGGAAGCAAAAGTATATTGAGGAGGTTTTATTAATATACACTTTATAGCTTATGGTCTGTGATTCCAAGATCTACACTTTGCGTTAGTGTAAGCTGCGCTGAAATACGTGAATTTTTCCCGCAACCCTTTCCCCAGCCCTTTTTTCGTTAGGAAATTTAGTTGGTGCAATAGTTCGAAACATCGATTATTGTTTACAAACTCTTGAAGAATAGTGAGCTGGAGTTTTGCCTGATTATCGGCGTTTTACCCCCTACGCAAGAGAAGTCTGAAAAAAAGGTCGGGTATTAATGCTTTTGTCTTGTCTTGCCCTTTGCCAGTCCGTTTGCCCATTCATGGTAGCCTATTGCCGTCATCTGTGCAGGGTCATTATATACGTGTATTATATACGTGTCTTATATGGGCGGCAACAGCTTATCCTGTACTAGTGCAGGTTTTTCGTACATTATCGAAAGAAAGTTTTTGTTCTTCAGTACATAATAACCTTTATTTCCACGTATTGTAAATGTGTCGGATTTCATATCAAAAGTGGTTTCCATTGTGTGATCAATTTTTTGCCCTGTTTGACATGCTTCCTGAAAACAGAGATGAACCGTAATCGAGGTTGATTGTGTCCGGTCAGACTTTAAGTTTTCCGAAAAGTTTGTGTTAGGAGTTTTTAGAATTCGTTGGGCGCAAATGAGGTAGGTGTTTTTTATTTTAATAGTTTTCACGTAGTGCGGTGTGCACGTATTGATAATCTTGACTGCAGGGAAAGATATTGCAGTGATTCATTGTTATCAGGTTCGGCACGTTTTTAACCGTTGTATTTTCTTACCGTTCCTTGCGTTATATCCTTCGTAATTTTTACAGAGATTTGAGGATACAATGTACTGTACAACATTGTTTTCTACGTGAATAAAAGCATCGTGAAAATTGCAAAAACCCTCACTTTTTAGTAATAAGACCACATGCGACCCGTCGAGTAAGCTGGCCAAGTGGAAGTAGCTGGGAAGCCTACCTAGCAAGTCGCTAGGTGTGCTGCGATGCGTGTTTTCGGTCCTCCTGAAATTTAGTCGCCCATGTGCCCTTGGAGAGGTTGGAGGTGGCTAAGAGCTTGAGTGGCAGTGTTTTGAAATGAACATTAATACTTGTGATCGTGCTGGCGAGACATATGCTCTTCTATGTAACAACGTAATCAAGCGAGGTGCAATTTAGTTACAATGTTGAGTTTCTTCTTGTCGGGAGTAAACTTACTCTGTTGTAGGCGGTGCATTGAGCATTGTGAACGGCAGATTTCATTATACCGTAACCTTTTGACTAGAGCGTTACATTGCAAAATATGCCGGAAGGCTTTTGTTTTATTGGCAGCTCTGGTCTGGATCTGATCGAGTTTCAGGTGTTTCTCAAAATACGTCTGTGTGACTTAGATAAGTGAGGGTTTGTCTTTCGTAATTTCGTTTTCGAATCGTTTTAGTAAAGCGTTTGTTCTCAGGTCAAGGTGACCTTGGCGTGGTCATGAGGACAGAATTTGTAATAGTGGGCCACTTTTATCCAAGCGCTAAGTCCGCTGGTCATAGAACATCTGAGAGCGACAGTGTGGAAAGTAGCAGTCTTGACTTTGTTTCGGTTGGCTAACTCCGAAACGTGACGAAGGGATCTCGGCCTGTCATTTAATTTGTGAGTGTAGGTTTATAGCTTACTTCTAGAATTTAATTCTCAGATTTGATAGCTTAGTTCCTGGGTGTTTTTATGTTTTTTGTGTTTGCCTTTTGTGAAGAATGTTCTTTGGCAAATGGGTCGAAAAAAACTCGTGACGTCAATGTGTTGGCCAGTGATGTTACCCAAAGTTTGCGGATTTATTTTGCGCAAATCGACAAGACCCGGTTGAGCATTTTTGAGTGAGTTTGGTGACATTTTTTTCTCATGTTTTAGAGAATACGAAGTTTTACAATCGTTCTGCTAGATATTTAAGGAAATGTTTATTCTGAATGGTTTTTGTTTTCGTTCTCTTGTGTACGTAGGATTGTTAACTCCAACCGCTTAGTCGGAATTAAGAGCAACAGCCATTTTGTGGTAGTGACGCCCAAGTTTATTGGTACCGTTGGATCTTGAATGACAAATGAGCACATCAATGGCAGTATATCACGTGTCGGAAGTTATCGACCCAATTAAGGTGAGTGGAGCTTTTTTTGCGTACTAACGTTCACTCAGAATCACACAGTGATTTGATTGCTAATTTTTTATCTGTCTTGCAGATTTGGACTACATTGTTCGTTAAGATGTGTTATTCGATGTGCTCTCGTACATGTTTTTCATGCAAAATATCGGCAATTCTCGAGGAACTTCACTCAAGAATTGTGTACTTAGGTTCCCGTGATGATTTAGAATGCCGTTAACAATATGTCTCGCCTTTCATTTACACTGTAAAAAATTTTGGGGTAGTTTTACAATGAATTCATTGTGCAGCAAAGTTGATTATGAATTTGCAGTAAGATCAGTTACAAATATTGTTTTCGTAATAAAAGTAACAAAGCTTCCTGGTATTTTGATTTACAATCCTATGTGTCAATTTACTATAAGACTTTGTGTCTGAAATACTAGAAGGCTCTGTCAAAATACAAAAAAGAATTGTAAATTTTTAACGAAGAAGTTGTAGTGAATTAAAGTATTTGTTGTTAAGTCTATTACTATGAATGTTGTAATTTTTACAAAGAAAATTTTGTCACTTTATTACAAAAACTTTTTGTAAAACTTTTACAAATATGTTTTGCAAACTTTACAATTACAACTGTTATAACAGATACTGAGGGGGTTGTAATTTTACTAAGAAAATTGTGTAATTTTTTTACAATAACTTAGGGTAAAACTTTCACAAAAATGTTTTGTAAATTTTACTATTACAACTGTTATAACAGATACCGAGGGGGTTGTAAATTTAGTAAGAAAATGTTGTGCTTTCATTACAATAACTTAATGTAAAATTTCCGCGAAAAAGTGTTGTAAACTTACAGAGGGGATTGTAAAATGAAGTAATTTTTTTTATTTTACTATGGAAACCTGTGTAAAGTTTTACAAATATGTGTTGTTTACTTACACTCGCAGCTGTTGTACAGATACTGAAGTACTTGCAAAATGGAGTAAGTTTTTCTATTTTATTCTGAAAACTTCTTGTATTATATCTCAAAACTTTTGCGATAGAATTTACACTGATAATTGTTAAATCACACAACAAGATGATCGTAAATTTAATGTTCTGTGTACTGTTACGCTCTACACTTTTCTTTCCAGTTCTCTTCACAGACCCCTCTCAAATTCAACACTTTTCCCCTTCACTCCCTTCGCACAAATCTCACAGCTCTTCTTTTTCCTCCGACTCGTCTCGTATCGCAAACGTTGGTGGTCACCAACGATGGTAGTCTTTTCACAGATACAGTTGTTGCGACAATTATCCTGCTGACTGGAAATTTACATGTGAAGCTAAAATGTACTTAAGCAATTTTTTCAAAAAATTAATAGTTATGTCGAAATTTAATTAATTACTCCATGCGTGTACCAGATAATCTATAAATGTACTAGTTAAGTGAATTTGAGGTTCTGGGTAACATATATCCGGTTAGTTTAATCATGACATATTCAACCTGAGTAAATGACAATCAGAAAACCGAGAATCAAAATGCAAACAGCTTACAAGAAAT
>JAHZNP010000100.1:0-95871 GCA_020615345.1 Triops cancriformis
ATGATTACTGCATAAACTGAAAAAAGGTTCAAATACAGCGGTTTAATTTGAAATAAAAGCGATTGGTTAAGAGAAGTGAAAATGCGTTATCCTTTAAGTCTAGCCGACGTCATCGAGACGTGCCTTTTACACACCAGTTAAGTCGTTTGCTTTTAAACTGCGCGGTCTATTCTTTCACCTTGTGCGCGATTGGTGCGAGCCCTTCACCTTAATGAAGGTAAATCAGCCTCAAGAGGCTTAATTAGACTTCTGCGGTTTGCTCGGTAAAGGTTTTTTGCTCATGACTGCACCTGCCCACGCCATAACAATCCTTAAAGGGGGCTTACTGTAATAATTAGCCCTATGTTCGAAATTTAGCTCTACAGAGGGGTGCGATGAACTCTGGGGAAAATAGAATGAAGTCTTTGCGAGACGCGCTTTCAATAGTCAATTTAATTTCACACTTTGTGTCAGTGCTTTTCAAACTTTTTTATATTATTTAAAATATAGCAGAACTTGGGTTTTGTGATCTAGTGGGAAACGTAAGGTAGTTCACAAAAGTGGGCGCGTGTTTAATTTAATTATTCTTTCGTGAAACCATTGTAACATTAAGACTGCGGTGCCTCTAACCGAGGTATAGGGGAATCACATGCTAAACGGCGTCAGCGATTTCGCCCAAAATGACTTGGTATTTCATTGAACAATGACGAAGGTAAAATTTGAAATCGTAATATCTTGTGCACATCGTCGAGATTTTTTTTACCATCCTGTGTAAATTTGTAAAAAAAACGAGTCAATGTAAGTATTCTCTAGAAAAATTGCAATGTCAAACATTCGATCGCAAGGTTCACTACAGCCGCTTCAAGTTATTCACTATCGAAAACGCGAGTCCTAATCCGACATTTAGTTGGGATTTGTCACCTAGGAAGTTTCAGAAAACTATTTAGGTGACACACCCGAAACTAACCGACTGATTTACATTCCATTTCCGCCAATAAACGATGCATTAGTGTACCTTGATGTTGTATATGTAATTGTAATTGTTTTAAGACGACCGGCGTCGCTATTGCGACACATTTTCGTTTTCAGCTTTCCTTGAAGATCGTTGTATATGTAAAAATGCTTCTAGAAAAATGAAATTTGATTCGCTTTTTACAAATTGACTTAAAACTATTTCAACAAAACTCGACGTTGTGCACTAGACATTGCAATCCAAAACTTTACTGTCGTGACAATTTAAGGAAATACTGTGTAATTTTGGCGAAATCGCTGACGGTTAGGTGCACCGTTGCTTGAAATCCGTAATACCCACAAATAGTTTAAAATTGTAATGAAAAATAATTAAAAACACACCCGTCACAATAAACATACATGTACTACATCAGTTGACACAATCCCGAGTTCGATTGGTATTTCAAACTTCGCTTTAACGAATCTCCTGTGGGATAGTTATATGCGTATGTCTCTCCGCAAACTTGCATGACCCGGAATCTTTCTCCAAAACAGACAACTATTCGTTGTACTTAGGTTCTATTGTATAGCTTGGTATAAAGTTTGGATTATCCAACGTAAGTAGATTTTATCATGTCATTACCCACAAGAATACTGGTTTTGCTAAATTTAGGGGTTATTTACACTGCTTTACGTGGGAGTACTAGTTTCAAGTTACTATTTGTGCTACTGGGCGAGTCTTGCGAGGCTTCCACCGTAAACGGAAAGTTTTCTTGGTTTTCCCACTTAATTCCTTAGCATATCGAATGACACATCAGAATCCCAGTCCCATGGGGGTGTTTATGCTTCTGTACAGTACACAATACACTTTGCTTGACTTTCGACTTTTCTTTTTATTAGCCATTTATTATTTCTCGTCTCGTTACGCAACTATAAACCTTTTTTTAATACTAAGAAGCTTGTTTTAATGAGCTTAGGTACTTGAAACTCTTTATTCATGGTCCGTTCCCAGCTGCTTACGACTTGTTCTGTGGTGAGCTTACAAAAAGCGCCAAGACTTTTATAACTTTTCATGACAAAAGTGCATCTTTTTCGTAAGCACATGAAGGTCTACCGCTGAGGCAACGGGCAATTGACGTTGCCTTTCAAGGCAAATTAGAAAGTTACATGGCAAGCGCGGGTCGCAAGACGGCAAAACTTGAAGGTTGCTGTGAATTCTATTCAGCTTCTTGCTTATTAGTAAGACGGCGCGAAAGTTACACACACAAAAAAGGAAACCTTACTTGATCACGAGCTAGTGTAAACCAGGTTTTCAGGATAACGTCCAGCCGCAACTGATGGTAATTTTTGGTTGTTTTCACGCTAATGAACAAATCATCCAAAGTGGCGATGGGTTTGGCGGTAGCGGTAGCATACTGATAAGTCTGTTTGATAAAGTCAGGATCCGTGTCATCAATTCCCACGGTATTAGCATTAATTCCGGTGTCGTATTCGTAATCTTTGCCCGTCATTAAGCTTCGCGGCGCGACAGCCCACAAATCCTGGGCGGTAGCATCACTCGTGTTGCTATTAGTTCTCCCACGCGCCCAAATATTGGTTCGACTAGACAAACTATGGATATGCAGTACAGCTAAGGTGCCACACATAATCAACACAACCAGCGTAGCCGCCTGGGCTAATTTCCGTAATCGAACGCGCATGGTTAATCCACTCGAGCCGTCCATACTCAACAATTAGAAGGTTGGTGAGAGCCTAAGTTTAAAAAAAAATCCTTTAGGTTGTTTTCACACTTTTGTTTACTTAACGAAGGAACCAACACAGCTCTGATGCACTTGTTGCCTGTTACACATGCTCACAGGTTGCTTGTCATGGCTTGACTGTGGTTTTAGGAAGCTGGTGATGGCGACAACAATAATGACAAGTTTGGGGCTCCCGTCCCCTCTCTCCTCTCTTGAGCTTATTCTTTGGGCTTGGGTTCTGGCTGAAGGGCATGTAAACTACAAAAGCAAAGGCTGAGAGAGGGGGAACCTTTCGCAGGCATGTTAGGGGAGGAGGCGTTTAAAAACGCTCCAGGGGTTGGACCACATTTCAGCCTTATAATACGAAACGAAATAGTAGTTGGCTTTGGTACTAGGTGGCGATACTTGCTACGTCTTTTGTCGTTCGAAATTATCTGAATGATAAACTCGCAGGGCACTTGGCGAAATGCCGAAAAGGAAAATTACGAAAGCATTTTAAGGAAATCAACATTGGGAACAAAATACCTATAAGTTTTAAAAAAATTATAGTTGTATTGCAGCGAGAGTGCTCGCAGTTAAATTGTACAAAAGGAAGTTTCTATGCCGACTACGCATAAATGCGTCTTAACAGCAGTTGTAACGCCACGTGTTCGTCGTAAGGCGCTTTGCAGCTTTCGTGGCTATATGAAGCGCATTCGACACGCAAGTGTAGTGTTTAGTATACACTTTGCTCTGTGCTTCACTTGTTGAACGAGTAACGTACTTTACAGGTTGGGGGAGAAGTTCCATTCGTGCTGCTTTTTTAAGCTCTAGAAAAGATTGTCGCTGATAGTTGTACTGTACAGTACAAAACATAAACTCATTCCCCGGAATAACCGTGACGCTAGCCATTTCTTGTAGCCTGACGCAACCGCAACAAGGAAATTTGCTTCTGAAGTCCATAATGGGTCCAGAAGTCCGTATTCGAGCGTTTTCAGGGTAGAGGAACGACTTGTGGCTGCCGTATGGGTCTACGAGCAGCCACACACCGACGAAAGTATGAAGACGTCCTGGAAGGCTTTAAAGCTCGTTTGGCAAAGCGCCACTGAGCAAAGATGACCCGTCGAAGGAGGGAAAAGCTAGGTGAGATCTTCCTGAGTCGTAGGATCGGACGTGGAACTCAGCAATCACCTGTACCGTTGCTTTGGCCAACACGTAGCACAGACCTCCCCACGGAAGGCCGTACGCTGCGGGGTTCGTTAGGGAAGAAGTGCGAAAGGGCCGATATTCTTCCGACGACGAGCTGCCGTTCCTGACGCCTCTGGGGAGGTGACGGCGGATAGGCTACACTTAGTAGAATGAATGAGAGAAGATGACACTCGCCTCGTATTTGTTGAGATCGTGGTGAAGGCGGAAGACAGGCGCGAACGTCTTTTCACACCCGGAAATTCTTAGAGCCAAAAAAACGCAAGACGAGCGGGACCTCGCCCATCCTGTGCAATCGTACCTTGTGGTTATTGTGAGTCTAAGGAGGTTTTACCATTTAGTTTGAATCTGAGTCATAAACTTCGTACTAACTGCAAAATTTGGGTCACAGTGATTAAATATACAAAGAAAAATAAATGTTATAGAAAAGTATTTTAAATGTTGACTAGAATTGAGCGTATCGGAATTCCGCTAGTCTGCTAAGAGCACATAAGCATTATAATGTCAGCTTCCAAATAAACTTACGCTATTATTTGTATTATTTTTTTAAAAAAGAAACAGCGTAAAGCAATCATACTTCTTCTACTCACAGCTACCATGAAATGAAAATTGTAAAATAACTTCTCAGATTCTTCTCACTCACCTGGGAGAAAAGGAAAACAGTCGTTTTGAAAAAGTAAATGCATAATCGAGCTGGAGACTGCAGATCTCTTCGGTATCCCTATTACGTGAAGATATTCACGTAGACAAAATATTAATTAAATTGGACAGCTATTTTTTTCTTAAGTTTTTACACTGAGTATTTCAGAAACTATTTTTCGTATTCGTGAAGTCCTTGCTAATTCACTCTTTGGGAATTAAAACCCATTTGTATAGCTTATGAACTTGTTTAACCTTTTCAAACGAAGTCAGTTTGGTGTAAGGTTACAAGATCGGTCTCAGGTGGCTGGTGCCGGACTTTGAGTGGATTCTTTTACTTGTGTAGTTTACCAAGTGCTTTTCTTTGATAAGCGATCATATAAACGTGTAAATAACTAACCAGGACAAAAATGTGTGATAACTGCCCTGTTACAGAAAGATAAGTTATATCGCTTCCCTTTGTTGACTTTCGATAGATAAACCTAATAAGAAGATTCTTTTTTACACACACAAAGTGCATATGTTCGACAGGTTGGGAGCTAAAACACTGAGAAGCCTCTTCGTCTCTCAGCATCATCAATGGCTACTATCGAAGACAGTTACGACGTGATTATTATTGGCGCAGGAGTTGCAGGACTAGCTGCAGCTCACAGCATACTGAAACATGATTCTTCGGTGAAGTTGATTGTTTTAGAAGCAAAAGGTAAATTGTAAACCACTTTGCCCATATCTTTCATTCCTTTTAACTTAATGCTTTCATTTTTCTCAATTTCAATGTACAGACCGCGTGGGTGGACGGACGTTAACCACGGAAGTCCATCTACCGGATGGCAAAAAAGAAAAATTCGATTTAGGCGGGCAATGGGTGTCCGTCTCGCAGACTCATATCATGGATTTAATCAAGGAACTCGAAATGGAGACATACAGACAATTTGCGACGGGTACCAAAGTTATGCAAGTTGGCAAAGAAAATAAAGTTCGAACGTACAATTCCGATATACCAAGTTTGGGTTCCTGGTACGGTCTGGTTGAACTTCAGCTCTTTATTAACAAAGTAGAAACTTTTTCAAGTTGTCTTACTGCTGCGATAAAATTACGTGAGATGACTGTTGTAGGTAGAAAAACTCTGCAAAAAAGTTCCGATTGAAGATCCGTATTCTTCTCCATTGGCGGCCAAGTACGACGGAGTAACGCTGGATTCCATCACGCGGAAGTACATCAAGAACCAAGCAGCGCGGGAAACAATCGAATGCGCCATCCGCGTTGTTATCGGTAATTAAAGTCCTCTACCTAGTCAATCAACCATGACTACCAAGCGGTTAATTAGGAGCGGATTTGAGCAACGTAGGAGCTTTATTCTTCCTGGCGTACGCCAATGCTGCTGGCGGGGTCATGAATTTATTATTAGCCAACGAAGGCCAAGCGCAGGAGCTTCGTGTGAAGGTAATTAGCTTTTGAAATCTCGCTTAACTCCGAAACGACTTCACCTCCACTTACGAAATTCAGGGCGGAACTCAGCAAATTAGCGAAAAGCTGGCAGAACGGGTGGGACTTGACAAAATTCATTTCCAAGAACCCGTCACCCAAATCGTCCAGAACCATAAAGAAGCCTGGGTCACCACGGTTACTGGCAAAACTTTCCAGTAAATGAGATAATACCCTTTAATCCACCTGTATTTCTGCCGAATATCTGCCAGCGCCTTTTGTATGTAGTACACAGCAAGTAATTTGCGCAGCGCCACCTCATTTCATCACCAAGATGCATTTAGCTCCTCCACTTCCCGAAACGAAGAAGTTCTTGCTCGACAACTTGCCAGTCGGGCACTTAAGCAAATTTACTGTCATTTACGATAAGGTAACCCACTTATCTTATGTAGAGGCTCTAACTTACCATTGTTGAAAATTCAGCCATATTGGCGCGAAGCCGGCTTTTCGGGCGAAATTGTCAGCAATGGCGGTCGATCCAGCTTCAAGAACTGTCACGTGGGTCCACTAGGCATCGTTTACGACGCCACTACGTATAATAACGTGCCAGCTTTAGTAGGATTTATTGCTGGACGCCAAAGCGTAGAATGGTGTGCAAGAACAGTAAACACCCTACTCTCTTTCAAAAGCATCAATACTTTGAATATATCCTAATAATATTCCTTGTTTTTATTGTACTTAGCCTGAAGAACGTAAAAAGGCTGTATTGGATGGCTTAGCCGAGTGTCTCGGTGCATGGGCCATAACTCCTGTTCGTTATTTGGAGAAGAATTGGTTTGAAGAGCCCTACACTGGAGGCTGTCCAGTAAATTACGGCGTTCCGGGCATTATGTACGCCTTCTTGGCTTTGAGACAGCCTCATGGAAGGTGGGGAAATTCTACTGAATAGAATACTGTCCAAATTTGTATCTGGGAAATAGTCTAGTGTCCAAACTGCTGTATTGTAATTTTTGTAGGATCTTATGGGCGGGAACTGAGACAGCTACGCGGTGGGTGGGGTATATGAGTGGCGCAGCTCAATCCGGCCTACGTGCTGCTTATCAAGTGTTGAAGAGACTCGGCAGAGATCCTCCCGAAACTCCCGAATCTGCTGAATGGAAAGAAGAGGCCGGGTCCACTCAACTTCTGGCATAGACGTTCTACCCAACCTCCCATATGACAAAGTGCTTGAGACTATAGGGTGTAGCTTTCTATATTTTTTTCTTTTAGTTTACAAACAATAAAACTGTAGTAGGACGTTTCCTAATTGCCTTTGGAGGGCGGGGCCGGTGTATCTTGACTCTGAGGGTCCGGTAAGACTTGTCTCCCAGTACCCGACTCTAAGGCCGGTATAGTAGGACCTAAACGAAATTACACAACAAGAAAAACATAAACACAAATTCAAAAACAGATCCATGAAATGCAATTCATAAATAACAGTATGCAACCAAAAGTAATAAATGCATGAATTATAAATATACAGGAAATAAATATATGGGTTTTAAATTCTTAACATTAAGAAAATGATAAATCAAATAAAAAAATTAAAATGAACTAACAACGCTAATTAACAAATTAACTAAGCAATTAAAATAAAATGAACTAACTAATAACTAAAAATAAAATGAACTGACAGCGAGGACATCAAAATAAATACCTAACGGTGAATGTGAGGCAAAGAGCACAGGTAAGGAAGCTAAACGAGGATTTTGCCGCTCCAAAAACCGCACCCATGACAAAACCGAATCACGGCTCGACGTTCCGGTGGCAGCCACTGCTAAAATGATTCCATCATCTTGCTCATGGACGGAAAGGGCAGGGATTATGTCTTTATGAGGCTGAGGTTCCTCTCCCAAGATCCAAGACTTAAGCTGCGACACGTCTAAATTAAAAATTGTCAACTGTGAGTTCATATAATAATAACTTTTCTTCCTCATCAATAAATTTATCGTCACCATCGTCAGCCTCATCGGTATTTTTTTCGATTTACGTAAACAATCTATTTTCGTGGCAACGAGATAAGCTCACGCCGTAAGAAATAATAATAATAATAATAATAATAATAATAATAATGATAATAATAACTTCTCAAGAATGAGCAAATTCAACAGTATGCACGGCCTTCTGTGATTTTGCTTTTAAAAATTCGTTCACGCAACAAAATGGGGAAAAAACGGAAATGGAAGAGAACCGAAAAAGAAGAAAACTTGATGTAAGTTTGGAAACTAGAAAAGGGATGGTATTGTAAGACCGATTTGGAGAGTTTTATTACATATTACCATCTGGATCGAAGGTCGTTTGCGAGGCCGGAGTAGGCGGAGGAGACGGTTCGCCCCGGAGTACAAAATACGAGACGGAGGAACGTCGGAGCCAGATTGTAAAGGCGCCTTCAACATAAACTGCCTTATCAGCAGGATACGACTCGATTAATTGGCGCTGGGTAGGACTTTGGGCACTCACGATCCACGTAGGGTCTACTGCGTCGGGTAATTCACTCGCCTACGCTTTCAGGGCAGTGCAAAAAATTCATTACTTGCCACACGTTCCCACAGAAGAAAAGGACAATGACCAAGGGAAATCAACTTCTGCCTTCTCTTTGCAAATGTAATAAAAAAAAAAGAAGTCAAATGCATATCCTAACCAAGTACCCGATGCCTGGGCAAAATTCAGGTCAAGATGACTAAATTCAGTTCAATTAAATTGTCTTTGAGGATGGCTGAATTACTGAATTTAATTAATTATAAAAAAATGGAAGAAAAATGTCTGTTCTGAAAAGTCTTCGACATTCACGAAACATGGTTATGTAGAAGAAACATTCTTCGGAACTATCTACCTCTATTTTTTTTATCTTCTTATAAGAATTATGTAACTTAAGCGGTGGACAATTATTTTGTCATCCTCCTGAATTAACTTTCACTTCCAAAACTCTAAAATGATTTTAATTAGTTCGAGTTTTTATTTCTATATTCCTTTACTATTCCAAGTCGATTTGATTGTGTTCTGCCACGCTTAACTGAAAGTACTCTAAGCTTGGAAAAGTGCATAGTATAATGACACGGCAACACACGAAAGCCTATGTCGGTTCTCGAAAAAAATCTGTTTGATTTTTCTTTAAACATAACTCGACTTTGATCGCCAAACGCTCGAGCTTTAATGTCTTTTCCGTTAAAACTACGTAAAACAGCATAACAATGGTCGTTTACTTACACATACCTAACTCGTTTCAAGAATACGGGAATATGACCATAAAATTACGGTAACTCAACATCGTATGTAAGCAGAATAACGACGAAAAGATAATCAAAACTAACATGTGGAAAACCGCTGTTCCTTTACAGTAGGTATCCAAGAAAGCAAGGTATTGTCCGACAACAATGCAGCCATCATTACATGAACAGAAGAACACCAGCTGAACTACGCGGAGTACATTTTAGTGACCATCGCTCAAGTAATAATCTCGCCACACTGAAGTCGCTGTGGTATATGAAAATCACAATAATACCTTACTGGCCAATTACAGCAGGACGCCTTGTTCGTTCAAGCAACGAAGGAATCCGGGCAAGAAAGACAAAACTCTAAGCAACACGGCAGCCAATACAAAAGCTCTCCTTCGATCTTTTTAAAATAAAACCCTAGCGCATTTTTTTCTCGAGAAATAATAAGATCTCCTTACATAGCAATAAGTCTTGATTTAAGTCTTCTGGAGTCACATCTTCCTCCGTTTTGTGAATTGATTTAAAGCTTAATATGCTCATACGTCAAGGAAAAGAATCCTGGGAGATCAAACTTGGGAAGTGCAAAAAGAGAAAAACTACTACCTGAAAAATTTCGACTTTGGATTGTAAATCCACGCTGGAAATTCGCTGTATGGCCAACTTAGCCAATTCCAGGCTGTCGTTTAAATCATGGGGAACAGGCCAAGGAGAGAGGTTTTTGAATTTCGGCATCCAATACATCATCCTCCCGTATTTGCGCACTGGAAACGAATGTTTACCAAAAGTATTCCTCAGCATATCTTCAATTTCCACGTCGGGCATTACGCCGTTATCTTCCATTTGCTCCAGCAAGTCAATAGCGCACTGTTGTTGCTTCGGGTAATGCTGGAACTCGACTTGGAACATGTTTGTCGCCATGAACTGGCCTTTGGGGAAAACGTCTAGGATTTTCTTATAAGCTTCCAAATCCCGATGAACTCCGAACTCCTTCATGTGCTTCATGGCTAAATAAATAAATTCTACGTGCCCTCGTTTGTGGACATCTCTGTAATAAAAGCGCCCAATGGTTTCCAAGAAAGTTCCCTTGTTTTTCTCCTCGGCTTCTCCAAAATTAGCTTTTACCAGAGCAGTATCTTTTTCGTTCCGCACTAAGTTTGAAGTTTGAATGTGCCTCAAGCAACTCGCTTTGGCTCCCACACATTTTGCACGATGCCTAAATGCGTTTAGGGAATTCGTCAATGTCCAGAACTGCCAAGCTTTAGGACCCAACATGATCACTTTTAATTTGTAACGTAATTCGTAAAGGGAGAGCTTCGCAGTTTTATTATTCTGGAACAATTAAAAATGAGCACGGTGTTGTTAGTAACATTCACACACAGTAAATATTAACATCATTGATAACAGTCACTCAAATTCCGGCATGGTTTTAGGAAATGAAACCATTTTTGTACAACAAATGATGTAAACAGTATCTGACGCCATCTGGAAAGAGCGCGAAGTACGAAAATAAATTAATGGTTGTACCGTAAAGCCTGGGGTTTTCAAGGCAAATAAAGAGTTCGTGTAATCAGTATTGCCACGTTCTTTCCCTAATTTGCATATGACTTATATGTATTATACCGAAATTGATCACGTTAATCTCCCGATAGGCAATATGTCTGTATTATGTTCGTCTACGAATTGATGAGACCAACCTACAATTGTTACAAATCAACTTGCCAAACTCCTATTCATTATCTTGCTACCCCTATTAATTAATTTAATTTTCAAGGAATGTTGTCACACAAGCAACTACATCAGAGAAGAACTGCATAAGCTATTTCACACACGCTACTTCAATGTAAAGATAAGACTGATTAGTACAACTCTACCAGCAATTTCGACGGATATTCGTATACGGAATCACGAAAAGAAAGGGCATGGCGGGGATCCGTCATTCGGTTCTTAAAATTCGCTGAGAGAGAGCATAAGCCGGTCTTCCTGTATCTCGCAGTGCATTACCATAACTCTTCATTAAACTTAAGCTTCCTATAATTTGCATCTGATTAAAGGAAGGATGGGCCAATTGAAAAGTCAATGGAGGCAATTTTGTCACAAAGTATGCCTTATGAATTAGAAGTACTTGTGGTGTTTTACTAATTTTGTGAGTATAATTTGTAATTCTTGCTCTCAAAAATAAATTGGAAAAACTAACTACTTGTGTTACAAGCAATGTAGCTGGACATATTGCACTTGCTCCAGCTTGTTCGGAGCGGTCTAGGTTTCTTGCTCCAGTTTTTATCACTTTCGCTACAAGACAAGTAAGTTAACGAAATGGTTAATAACTACAGTGACCACAAAAAGGAGATGATATATGTAAGAAAGGAGGTCTTGTCAAAGGTAACATGAAACTATGAAAAATAACACTAAGCTTGCAGCCTACCCAGTAGGTCCAAGTAAAAGGAGCCTTTAGCGTCACTGGGTAACTCTGATTTACGGTCAGGGACGCTTGACCATAATTTCCATTCCGGAGAAAAAATGCCCCCATAAATACTAAAGTACACAAAGGACATACAACTAGCCGATTTTGTACGATTTCCTTGAGAAGCAAATGCGATTCAGCAACAGACTTCACGTATTTGTTTCCTTTATCAGTATATTCACTCTTCCACACCATTCAGACAAATCTTTTTCTATATTTTTTAAATTTACCTTTATTTATATTCAGTCATAGACTTGTCGATTTTTAGAGAGGGACTTTTAGAAACGAAATACGCGCGAGGTTTTCGTGAGAAAAAGAATCTCACTCAAATGGTCATCCTACGGAACACAATACATGACGCTCGACGACGAGTGCCGTAATTTCGAATAACAAATCCATGTCATCATCAACCACCTGTTCCGCGTACTGTAATATGGATGTTTTATACAATAATATAATGCGTTAGGTTAAATATAATAATAAAAGGATTGGTTTTGGATGTAATACACCACGCCATTAAAATATACTGTGTACATTAAAATACGCCCCTGACTGTGTAACATTATTAGGATTTAACCACCAAAAACTACGGAATCGGTATAGAATCTTACGAGGAACTGTATGCGTTGGGAAGACTGATTTTTCCTTTGTAGGTATACTGTCCTTTGTAAGTATACTTTCCTTTGTGAGCTCTGTTCGCGTACTGTCATTCAGAGACCTTCAAGTTCCTCCGTGAAATTAAGTTTTCTGCTAAGCTGTCTTGATTAATCATGTCGCCGGAAATAATAACGAGTAATAGCAGGGAGAGACTAGCTTTATTTTTTCATAAAAAACAGATCCTTACACATGTTGATTCGTTTAGGAAATGACCAGAAGATACTGTTTTGGGAATGTCAACCCTTAAGGTTGATGAAAAATCAACGACGATTCTTTGGCATATCCGAGACTCGTTAGTGATGTTCCGCTGAATTGGGCATGGGGCACCAACCGTGGAGTTATATATGGCCAGCAGCAAAAACTAAGCACGTAGAAGAATTCTCTTTCATCTTGATATTTTTTTCTGCCAAGCTTTCCAGATTGTGGAAATGGTTCAGTTCACAATATTTCTCCTTCACCCACACACCAAAAACGAAATAATAGTGACACTGCAACGAATACACGCGGGGAAAGAGAAAACAAAAAAACAAAACAAAAAAACGAATAACAGATTCAACAATTCTTTGACTTAAAATATAGTCCCATCTTGTTTGCAATCCTAATCCCTTCCTTAGTTTCCGACTAGCTCTCGGCAAAAGTTATAGAACTCTAAGCTTATTTCAGGCTTGGGTGCACTGCTTTCATCTTGTCGTAATGCCAAGTTTCGTCTGTGCAATCAATCCACCGTAATCAATGGACCGTGGGCTTCCATTATTGTTTTTTGGACTTCTTTCACAGCTTCAGTCGCCTCTTCTTCATCGTCTTCCGCTGGCTGCTCCAAACCGTCCCCAAACCAAAAAAAGATTAAAAATATGTCAATAAAGATAATCAATTGACCCCACTTCTCTTCCAACTCGCACGGAAGAGTAGCTACAGACAATCTTATTGGTTGCTGGGCTTTTCCTAAGGTTTACGATTGAGAAAGTCTACACGTTCCATAAGTCTACATTAGGAACACCGTAACATCGGTAGGGTTCATTCATAGTCCACATTCCATGACGTGGTTAACGGGCTAATCATGAGAAAGTATTCAACGCTGTCTTCTACATTTTCTTCTTTCCGTGTTCTTTGTTACAAGGCTTAGTTTCGTACTTAGTTCATATTTATACCTGGACTGTATCAAACTACTCCTTTTATGTATCCGTCGCTGACACCCACCATAGTACCGTAATACTAGAAGTCCTTTAAGCCGGTAGCTTGACACCACAACTCATAAAGAAAGCCAAGTGCTTACCGGCAACGTTCCATCAGCTCTTTCGTACGTAAAAGCTCCTCGTGTTAGGTCAACTTCGATGGGAAAGAGGACTTTGCCTTCCAACAAGGCGTGGCATTCAGTATGATAACGTGTAAGGCCGGTCATAAAGCGACTCAATTGATTCACCACATCCTGCACGTGCTTACTATCCAGTAATTCAATTTTAACGAGCACGTCCGAACGTAAAGCTGCAAAACGCGTCCTCGCTTCTTGCCGACAACGCAGAATTAGCCTGTAAGCCCCGATACCCCCAACCCGAAGGAAACGAGAAAGAGATTAACTTTCATGTTCTTCAAACTAAGAACCTTTTTCTCTCTGAGTCACATTTTTTTTTCTCGAGATTTTCCTATTTTTTTCCCTCTTGTTTCACCTGTACTCGTAGTTGCCTGTTTCCACACGATAAAGCGGCTCCTGCAAACTGGCATAGCTTTGTTCCTCATCATCCATTTCCTTCACTTTCAGACAGTACGATAAATACTCGAACTTGGCGTCAGCGTATTTCCGGATAGTTAGTCGGGTATCCGGAATGGCTTTGTGCAAAAAAGTCCCCAAATCAGCCAAAATCTGGGGTAAAAATAACCACATGGTTAATCAATAAGAAAAACGACACGATTTTTTACGGCGTTTGAGAAGGAACATGATGAATTCTTTTACCGGTTTCAGTTCCTTGAGCATCGAAATGCCTTTTTTCTCCATCTGACGATGCAACTCTGCAAAGACTGTAAAAGCTTCACTAGCCCGTGGCTGGGGCTCCCTCACCGCGATAGTTGCGAAAGTATCTCCGAATGCTAGAAAAAATAAACGAGAAATTGTAGTAACTGTAACAGAGAAACTCCTACGGTAAACTTGTTGTTTTACGTCAGGTGTTCAAAGTGCTGATATTGCTCTAAATCATATCACGGAATTGCAAATGTTCCCAGAATCGGAAATACATTTATTGCAAAGTTTGCTCATAAAAACTCGTGTAAAACTGAAGAGCAGTTGCTCATCATAGGTTCATTGTTAACTCGGGCTAGTTTCCACCCCAACTACCCTTCTCTAACCCTTCTTTCCCCACTTGGGTCGTAAATTTGTGATTTTCAAATAAATTTGCTTCTTGTTTCTACTCTACAGTGATACTAATTAGCTCTCGGATAATAACAATTTAATTTTTAACCACTGGTCCACGCTTAAAGTTAGGTCGCTTACGAAGTACGAAAAAAATGAAGAATATAAAATACACTAGACGTCCTCCTATCACGAATAGCTTTAAACATCCGCTGCTTTAATAAGACATATTCCCGACAAGACTTTCACTACAATCGGCTTTATGTTGCCCATGAAAAGAAAAGTTGGTGCTCAAGGTTTAAAGACAACGTAATAATTTATCCCAAAATTACGTAATTCTCCATAAGGGCAACTTGTGAACGCTATCATACTTGAGTTTTAATCGGTGTGTTAAAGTGTTGTTTTTCTTACGATACTATCTCGCTTTATCGAGTCATTTTACAACGCACTACTGGCTACTGTGGAGGAGTCGAAAGGTTTGAGATTATGCAAATCTACAGAAAAAGCGTTGAATGGAACGAATTGCGTACACTTCCACCATTTTCTCTCCCTCAGGCGGTTCGCTATAGCGAGATTCTACAATGGCTAGGTTTAACACTCTATATTCATTTAAACTTATAAGCTTGAATACGCGGAGAGTTAATAAATATAACAAAAATACTTTTAACACATATACATATCCTGTAACATAACTTTATTCCCTTTGACTAAATACAATACAATGGCTTTGTTTCGGAGTAATAAGCTTATTGTTTACCTAGCCTTGGGCCCAGCTCCACATAGGCTGTGTAAGGGAATTTTTACTGTAACAATAAAGAAATTCACAAGAGTTTCTCCTCATGTTCTCTTGAAACCCAAAAAGGATATCAAATTCAGAGATCTCCTTACTAGACATGCTTTTGGGAGTCTAGGAGAATTTTCATATAGAGACTAAGATTAACAGAAATTTCAGGAAACTTTCATATAGCAACATACTATAACGGAGACATTCCTTTCGTAAATTAATTAAGAAATTCGAGACGTTAGAGCGATAAATTCTTTTATAAAGCTAGTAGAGCGCATTCTGACAGACGAAAGATTCAAATTTTTACATGCATAGTTTTATATCCCTCCCAAATAAAAGACGAAGACAAAAAAAATAATAATAAAAGAAACTCTTCAGGATAAACACACCTAAATGCACCCAGTATGTTTCCTAGAAGGAACGTTTCCGTTTGATTGAAATTTTTTAGCTAAAATTACAAATTTTAAGCTGAAACTTCCCAAAGCAGTTAGGAATTCCGTTACACAAATTGTCCCCGTGAGTAGAAGACACGTGAACGACGGAGTTTGCTTGAAGGATGTCGACAACATTTGAAATACTCTCGGAAAACTTAAAATTTCTACTGGTGTTCGTTTACTTCCGAATAGGTCGTGTAGAAAAAGGCAAACTTTCTCCACGTGGCGTGGCAAACTTCCTCAAATATTATTTCTTACAGCTATAAGTTTCGCAGTAACTTACTAACAAACAAGTTAAACATGTTTGCCGTGAATAGAGAAATTCCAAGAAAGCGAAGTTGATCGATATTAAACAGACGCAAGGAAACGTACTAAAAAAGGGTTTAAAAATGTTCACTCCCCAACAAAGGAATCCGGGGATTATGAACGACAATAAAGCGAAAGCGCGTCGTAAAAAAATAAGTGTTTTCCTTTACCTTTATAGACTTGGCACAGGTCGAAGAAAGACCGTAAAACGCGTCGCGTATGTTCGACCAAGCCACGGTACATAACTTCCGTGCGTTTCAACTCTTCAAGTCGCTTAATCAAGCTGTCGTTGCACAGAATGGCCCGCGAAAGGCCCAAAGCATCAGCTGTGGCGGAACTCATGTTTTCCACGATGCGATGCTTGACCTTTTTCAGTATAAGGTCCAAGCTTTTGCCTTGACTAGGCTCCGCATGTAACTTGTTATACTTAATGGTGACTACGCCCTGTAAACAAACGAAACGCAAAAAAAGAGAGAATAAATACGAAAAGCAAAACCAGGAGAACATACCTTAAACAAACAATAAAAAAAACATGTTTATTCGGTCAGATTTTTCATAAAGAACGACGATTGAGCCCAGCCATATTTTAACCCTCGTTTCTTTGTTCCCGCTAGCAAGTTCGGACTCAAACTTGCTATAAACTTTTTAAAGGTTAAAGTTTTAAGGGCTGAAGTTATAACTTTTTCTCCAATTTGAAATAGGTTGATTAATACGCGCAAAAAATAATTAAAAAAATTCCGCGGACAGGAGAACTGATCAGCAATGAAAACTTAATATTTACCGAGGCTGACTGTATCATTTTCGCCACTTCAACTTTGGAACGATTCTTCACCGAAACGCAATTAACTCCGATGATTTCATCCCCGCTCTGGAGAGTTCCCTCTTTGGAAGCCGGAGTATTGTCAAACACCTATTGTTGGAAAACATTGTTAGATTAAACCCATTTTACACCAAAAGCACAAGAACAAATGTTGAAACACGAACCACCGCATCACCTGAACAATATAAACGCAAGGACAAGCCGGTGCTCCACCGCCAATGCTGATTCCTATAAGATTGGAGTCGTCTTTTTGCAAGTTCACTGAGCCAGACGTGATTGTCATCCCCCTATCGTGCATAATAAAAAAAGACATGATTTTTTCACGGTCTCAGCAGAACACGTTCCGTAACACATGGTTCTAAGTCATTTCTTTATAAAAAGCTTCCAGTTATACCATCTTTCTTCAAGCATAAAGGCAGGCCATGCAAAAGAATCTTCCCCCGTGGACCTGACGGAAATAGGATGGCTTTGTTGTTCCCTCCACAAAGCAGAACAAACCAGAGGGGCAGGCAGCGACACGAAAAGCGACATAAGATAGAAAAATGAACTTGAAAGAGTGCTTCGCTCTCCATAAAAAAATAAGGGCATTTGTCCTTAAGCAAAAAGTGGGAACGAAATTCCGGGGAACGCTAAATGCAGAACTTACGAGCAGTTAAGCAACTCGTCTTCTTTGGACTCCATGGAAAGTTCATGCGAAGGAGCCGTTTGCGTTTGAAGTCCATTTGTGGGAGAATTTGCGTCACCCCGTGTATTCGTAAAGCCAGGCGAACAAATTTTAGGTTCGGGACTGTCACCATACGGAAAGAAACACACGCGTCATGCCAAGAATATATTTTAAACACACTTTTCATGACAAATTTCGTTAGAAGAAGCGATTGAAGTGCAAAAGCTCAGCTCAAAATATGTGTGCAAATAACAGGAAGGATCAGGAAAGAAAACTGCATCCGAGGTGTTCTGAAATAAACGTGACTTCCTTCAAAGAAAATATTGAAACTTAGTTAATATTTCGTAAATTATCCTAAAAAACATGGCACAATTGTTGCTTTCGCATAAAAATGAATATGAACGCTTGATATCAATGGAACCTTTTAAAATTTAATTCTATTGTCAGCTTTCGCCTGTTGATGTGAAACGAAGCTTATCTAGCTTTCATTGCAATACATTTGCGTTAAATATAAGCGTTATTAACTAAACATTTCGAAATCGCTGTTCTTTTAATGAGAAAAGATAAAACAAACATCACAAAACTTTTTTAACGTGTTCACAATTGAAAACTTTCTAGAAGGAGACCTCGTTAACATTTCAAACAAAACCCGCAATGAAAGAGCGCCGAAGGAGCCGTTTTGCCGAAATTGTGGGAACTAATAATAAAAATGAAATGAAGGTTAATATGTACATGCGGTCTTCTAAGAGGTATTGTTTGGAAGGTGGAGATTGTTCTTGGTAAGCTTCCATTGCTTCCAACAAACTACGAGCTTCTTCTGAAGGGGGTAATGGAAAGTACTGTTGATGAAAACCGGGACGGAAAGACATAATTCTGGGGCGCGTTTCGAAGGCTTCGGTTGTACAGAGAATGAGTTAATAGCAGGCAGAAAGGAAACACAGGCAACTCAATCTTAACGTGAGATGGACAAACGACTGTGAAAAATAACAAGAAAAGCGATCTAAGAGGGTTAAAATTAACAAAGTCGAACGAACAAATATAAGCACCAAATTGCACAACTAATCCAGGCTAACAACGAAACGTACTACAGTGGTGTGCCAATAAATGGAGTTAGTCACTTACATTTTATCTTCTTCAAAGAAAAAATCCGGTTCATAATCACTCATTTTACCCAGCTCCATGGTTTTTACTTCCGTTGGGGGCAAAATGAGGTCTTTTTTCACCAATTAGTAACAAAAGCTTGAAGGTTAGTGAACATAAATGCACCAGAATTTTTGTAAGACTTACCAATAAATAAGAAATTAGTAAACCGTCTATTGCACAAAATTCGGGGACAAACAACTTGGTAAACAGATAAGCTCGGTCTTTGTGACCACCTGCATGAACGGCTGACAGGTAGTTGGGTCAAAAGCTCGATAGATGGCGTTAAACTAGTTTTATTTCAAATGAATGCTGCGTTTTTTTCGTTTTTTTTGGGAAGTGCAAAATATTATCATTACCTACAGCTCATCCGCTTTTTAGTTTGAAGTTCATTCTTAATTCGTTCCTTGTAAAACGCGGCACCGGAAACCTGTAGAACAAATAAATAATAACCAGGGTTTTGATTAAAATATGGACTTGCGATACTTTTCACAACTGTATATTTAAGAGAACTAATCGAATGAGATAACGAAATTTATAACCGAGATAGTTAGTTATATTGATCATACGAACATGAGATGCAAAGCGGGACAAAATCTGTTGATTAAACAAAAGTCAAGGAAGCAAGAGTTAGACGAGTTAGTAGTCGTCTCATGGACGTTTCGTAACAACATTTTATGCTACGAGACAGTTGAAAAGTTTGAATAGATTAAGAAATCCTTCACAATATCAAATAATTAAGATATACAAAATAGGAAATATGACGGTAAGCACTCTGCTGGAAAGCAAAATATGGCGGTAAATAAAGGAAGATAGGACGGTAAAGCACGCGGCTGGAAAGGTGAGTTGACGATACAATTCTGACCGCGCGGGGAGCCTTCAGCGTGACCGGTCGGACAATGTTTGCTCCGGTTTCTGTTGGGGGTCATCGAGGGTTGTTGCCCCGATAAGTTCATGCCACCTTGTTGAGCTTTCCCCGAGTTTATGAGTCATTTGCAATCCTGTATAACGATTATGATGGAGAGCAAGCTATTCTTAATAACAGACCATACTTCAGTGGAAACGAAGAGTACTTGATTATTAAAGGTATGCTATAAAGATGCAAAAATTTATCATGACAAGTTGCCAGAATATCTGTGTGCTTTTTGAACTAATGGATGTTGAGGTAATTCAGAAGAGCTTAACATTTCCGAAACGCAATAACCCAAAAGAAAGATGTTCTTCTCGCTAGGTGGGTCATAATTTTACACATAAGTCTCATCAACACCAGACGTCTCAAACAAGATACTCATTTTTATAGCTCCTGCCATCCCATAAAGCCGTAGCTGTCTGTGTCTGGCGAATGTAATAACAGGCAGTAATCCCTCCACTTCCGTAACTTTTCGTTACAATACCGAAAAGAAAATCCACCTCAGACCTTAAAGATTACACCGATAATAAATTGTACGCAATAAAAGGATCGAGATTATTGTACTCTTACCAAGCTCGCTGATGATACATTGAACCTATTCCGTGTCATAAAGTCGTCAGTGACAAAACAAACTTTACTTTTCTACACCTTTCTCCCGCGCTTGCCGTGGACATAGCTGTCATAATAAGCCACTTATCGCTAGCAACATTACTACTCCACGTGGGATTAACACGAAGTCAGACTACACTCCCCTAGAAACAACATTTGTTCTGGCGATGACCTGGATTATTTGTGTTTGTCATCGAAACATCTGGCCCATCTAGGTAGCGACTTGTATTCAAGTGTTACAATTCCCTCCCTAGTGTCGCGTACACATTCTGTAGAACTTACATATAATACCTATCATTGTTTTGAAAAAATACTGTGCAATTACTGGGAAAATGGGCTTTATTGGCTGTTTGAAATAAACTAAGGGCAATAAACTTGCTAATTTAAAGTTTCCGTCCTAGAAGTAGCATTGCTATCGTACTTATACATTTGCTACGTAGACTACTGATGCCATCGAATTTCAATTACAAAAGCCTAGTTTGCACGTATAATGATAAGTTTCTAGACGTAAAACAAGTATTGTTTCAGGAAATAGCTAAGACAAAAGATTTCGTCTCAATATTCCACTCCGGCACGTGTAATCGTTACCTTCCCCTAATTCTCTGCTTCTCTGCAGTTACCTGGCCCATAACAAACGCGAATGTCGCAATGCCCTCCTTTCCTCACTTGCTATCTAATTACAAGTTTCGGTCTGCGTTTGCACGCAGAATTACAAATCAAGCGAGCCTATTCACCGTCTGCATTACTACTTGTCAATAAAACAGTCCCTGCAATACCGTAACTTCCGGGTCATAGTTTAAGTCAGCTTAAAATGGAGGAAGTGAAGCACGATGAATTGTACGTATTCGGAGGAGTCCTTAATGTCATTCATCCATAAGCAGAATAAAGTGCAAAGATTTTTTGATGGCACAGCGCAGGCTCGGAAGATGAGCGGAAAATGGATCGATGCTCCTAGGGGCGGTCCTGGCGTTCTTCTATCTTTCTTTCCTTCCCAGTATACAGCACAGTACGTCTTCTTCCCTACCGTAACGCCGCATTTCTCCTGCGCCAGAGAGTCTCACCATGCCCAGAGGAGTTTCTCTGTGACGGAAACCCTATAGAGTTCTCGCGTACATTTGGGACGCCCCGCACGGTACACAAGGCCTGCAGAACTCTGGTCCAGTATCTCAGTATGAATGAACCAGCCAACTAGGGCTAGTCACACAGTTTCCCGGTAGAAAGAATGTAATAGTTTGCCCTCGTCGTAGTCGCGAGGGTGTAGACAATTTCCCCCCACACAAATCGGTGCTATTTATTCTTTTGGTGCTCTCTTTCCATCCTTGTATGTATTCCTTGCATTCATTTGGGATATTATTGAAACTTGTTACGTTGCCATACAATTTCGCGGTGCTCAACATTATGGAACTTGTTTTTCTCTGATAAGGTATGTTTATCCTTCATGGACTTCTCGTTATGTCTTACAGTATTACTTCGTCAAGTAATATATCCTTGCTGAAAGTTTGGCGCAATCTGTTTGTCTTTCTTTCGTTTCGCAGAGATAAGAAAAGCACATGGGTCACATCGTTTGGACGATAAGACGAGCACGAGTGCTATATGACCAGAATCGATAGGAGCGAGGAGGATTCTTTCAGGTCTTTTGTGATAGAATCCATCAGTGTCTAGATTTGCCTTTTTCAGTGAAGTTTGCCAGAAAGTAAAAGGGAGTTAATGTGATACGTTGAAGCGATAACGGGCGAACGTATACTCACACTCAGATTCTATTGGGGAGCCTTTCCTTTCGTACTCCTTTCATAGCTTTTGTAACATATATACGAAAACGTTCTAGTAATCGATACAATCCCGGGTTTAGAAGATTGATGTGGCCTTACAAACGATACAGCCTCCCCCCACAAACACACATACACAACTAAAGCTTAAGTTGCCGAAGGGGGGTACTTCTCTTTATTCTGTGAAAACATACAAGGCAACATGTGAGAACGGGAGAAAAATAAGAGAACAAAAAAGGAACCAGTCGAAAAAAATTCTACACGCTATTGAGTATAACGTTACGACGGTAACGTTATGACTTATCGCCTTCTTGGGATCTCTGTTAGCGATAAGCTTTCTCTATGGAGACACTTCGAGACGTTCAATCCTCGATAGATAGAACTCGAAGGAAATGGAAGTGCAGTCGGCCCTCGATATTCGCGTGGGTTACGTTCCTACACTGCTGCCGAAAATCCTAGTTAGGAGAACACTGGCTTCCACGTATATTTTAGAGGATTCGTAATCAAGACCGCGGAAACGAAAGATTTCTTTGTCAGTGCATCTTCGCATTTTTAAGGCAATAAATCTGCGGTTTCAGAACAGGACATGGCGAGAGGAAGGCACTCGTAATTAAACAACGTTGGGAGGATTTGTGAACGATAGCGTGAAATTCAGCAAGGTATTTTGCAAAACTATGTGTGACAGTAAAGTTTCAGTAAAACGCTTAAATGTGACGTTGTCAAGCTTCTTGAGAAAATGCGTGTACACTTTTAAAACTGACTATCTAAAAAATGTTCGCGAATGGAAAAATTGGGAAAGGTTCGTGAATGCGAAAATGTCGAAGTTAAGGTGACAAAGTTAACAATTCAGGAAGTGCTTATCCTATCCAGTACTGTATGAGGCAATTTTTGGTGGAAAATACACAAAAAATGATGGAGCCATTTTGGAGTTATTGTCCTCAATTTTTTTAGTTGACTTTGAAACAGTAACTTCAGAAAAGCGTATAAGATTTTAAAGATTTTTACATTATTATTTTTTTCCGCCGAGGAAAACTGACTCTGGCGACATCCAAAAATTTTAATTCGACTTCTGTTATTTCGAAGTATTTAAGCTCGTTTTGCTAATTAAGTAATACTTGTTTGAAGAAAACTCAATAACATTACACTTACAAACTTTATTCAAAAATGTAACTGTCGCGAATATTTTTAAGATTATTGGGTTGGAATTGACCATTTCCTCCACGCAAGCTCCCCATGTTACTTGTTCATAGCGCCTGACCTCCGTCGTGACCTTAACTAATTCAGTGATATTAAAAATTTATTGTACTCTCTTTGACTTATTGTCTGACTTATTATAACGATTGTTTCTTCCACTTTTAACATGATTTTTCTATGAACCGCAGATTACGGGTTGTGCTGAAAGCGACAAAAGTTTGTTTGGATGGAAATTTACAAGTTGGAGGGCGGCTGAACAGTGAAGAATGAAACTCGCCAGGCGTGCTCTCATCTACCGCGCCAAATTTTGCTTGCAAAGCTTCAATCCACTGAACTGGACTTGGCACCGCACATTACAACTTGGTTATTTGGTTCTCTTGACATTCTTCCTCCTTTTCATGGGCATCGTTACTCTGGAAATATTCTTTATTGACCATCCCAGCGAATCAGCGTCGGCTGCCAATCAGCACTCCGTGCAACTTCAATTACGGCGCAAAATTGTAGAAAAGGGCTTAGAACCCAGCGCACTCATTGGACTGAAGGCGTTACCATCCCACAATCATAGCCACGATCAGTCGGATCATCCGCCCACCGAACGGAGCGCTGAAGAAGCTTGGCCCGCATTGCGATTCCTGGACGAGTGTTATGGCGAGAAGAAACTTTGTCCCTGGCAGCCCGTTCAGGGCACTGCCCACAAATTCTTCGTGTATTCCGCTTTCTTCGATGATACCCAAACGACCGTTGTGCGTGTGATCGGTGCTGGCAAGACCAAACCCGTGGAACGAGTCTGGTGTGCGTTCGGCTTTGAAGAAACGAGCCAATCCAACCAGACTTTACCCACCATCAGCTGGAAAGTGGTACCAGCTAGCGTGAAAGCTATCCGGGAAAACTGGAATCTAAAGTACAGCGCCTTGTTCATCGTCTGTCCCTTGTACCCTCACTTGGGTATCGGTGGTCCAGGTCACGTCCCCTCCTATGTGAGTATCAGCCATTCCGGGGCTTTGAAAGCGGCGACAACGAGCCATCGGCCTGCGGATGCCCTGCGAGAAATGAGAACGGGAAATCTGTTGCCAATCGTCCACCAGAACCAAACCGCCTGGGGCGGTATCAGGCCCACAAACAGCACGCCCTCTCTAGGCGTTTGTGTGAAACCCTTGCACTTTAACTGGAACAAGACCCTGCAACTGATGGAATTCATCGAAATGAACCGCATTTTAGGGGTAAATCATTTCACTTTTTACAACCATTCCGTGGGCTCCAACGTGGATTGTCTGTTGCGGAGATACATAGACGACGGCGTCGTAACAGTTTTGCCGTGGGAATTGGACATGGTGTCACAGAAGGAGATCCGGACCGAGGGAATATTTGCTGCATTAAACGATTGCGTGTACCGGCACCGTTTCCGACACGATTACTTGCTGCTCATTGATCTCGACGAGTTCATTTTCCCCCGGGCTAACGAATCCCTTCTCCATTTGCTAGCCCGGCTAGATGGACCTGGAGCGGTGGTGCCTAACCCGGCAAAAACGGGTGCCTTTTCTTTCCAAAATGCCTTTTTCTATTTGCAATGGCCTGACGACTTGCAGTCAGAACCGGACTTGCCCTTTGTCACTTTGCGGAAGACGACCCGGCGAGATAAATTGCACCCGCATAAGGTCCGCTCCAAGTACATTTGCAAACCTTTGAAGGTCGTGGAAGTTGGAAATCACTTCGTCTGGGAATTGCAAGGGGGTCAAAGCTCCTTCCAAGTGCCGGCCAATGTTGCGTTCATGCATCATTATCGTCAGTGCGAATATGGTGGCGATGATTGTGTTAAAATGTCCTCCACCCGCGATCTAACCGCGTACCGCTACAAAGACCAGTTCGTGGCTCGTGTCAAGCACGGTTTGGAGCGCTATGGATCCACATGTGATCTCGAGTCTCTCAAGATTTAAAAAAGAAACACTTTTTGCTTCGTACTTCTTCCAACAATTGAGTGAATAAAACGGTTCTTGTTTCCTTTTTTTGGGTATGGCAAATGAGCTATTTTTTTAAGTACCTAAGCATTTAACACGTGGATCACGTGAAACACGCGAACGCCACCGTTTCCGGGTGACATGAGTAGGAAACAGAAATACAAAAAATATGAACGTGTTCCTTTTATCGGAAGATTCTTTTTTTCTTGAACTTTTTCTCACACAGGTTTGAGAAGTTTTATTTTGTAAAGTTAAGAGGAGTGGGTGTGTATGTGACGTCAAAGGGTTCTGAAATGCTACAAGGGGGCCCTAAACCCTATCTCACTTTTCCGTACACCGCTTTTCTTCTTGAGAAGTGAAAACACTTAGGGTGGACTTGTGTTGAAACGTCTAAGGAAAGCGAACAAGGTGCGACGCAAACTTTAAGCAACAAATGGAGTCATCGATTATTGGACTTCCTGTTTGATATTTTTGGGGTTCCTTTTTGCCGTTCTTTTTGCAGTGTTTGAAAACTTGTCCCTTTGGCAGAGAAAGTTGAAAAGATTAAGCTCCCAAAGCCATTGTGATATACGCTTCTTTTGCAAGTCTAAAGTCAAAACAAAAAATGACTAGAAACAGTTAAATCTCCTATTCAGTATCAATTTGATATGAAGACATACCATCCAATACATGGTACTTGAGTACTGTTCAATCCACAATAATGAGTCTCATTTTTTCTTATGCCGGAAATGCTGCCTTGCGTGGGATTTCCGTGGGACAATCGATAATTTACCGCTTATGTGTTTATATACAAAGGATCGGGAGGTCAAGGGCGATATTGGGCTGTAGTAAGTGTGACACGTGGAAAATTTTCGTACAGAAGACCTTAACGACTGTAGCAACCATTAACAAGAAAAGTACCAGGAAGCTAGCAACAAGCCAATAATCTATTACCAGGATACTCCAGATTCCAATAGCGGGCACACATGTCTCCTTCGGACAACGGAAAGCAATACATTAAACTTGCTACGAGAATGACCCCCTACCTCGATGAGCTTTCTGATATGACATGAAAGAGTTTTACCACAAGGTTCTCATAGATAAGTTTTATAGCTAATCCTGTGATCTGTGGTAGGACAGTTTACAGAATCCAAAAGTAATTACATGTTTCCTGCTACATTCGCCGCAGGGTTTCACTTGTTAATAAATGTACAATACAAAGCAATTTCGACTTTAGACAGTTATACGAGTGGCAGTTTCAACAAATTTAACTCATGAACTACAAATATCTGGATGTGATAAATGTCAAATCTTCACAGATACTCTACATTAATTATCAAAATGTTTCCGTCGGGATTAATGGAGATACACAAAAAATCACAGAAATCTGAGTTCGCTTCTCTCTTTGAAAGAAGGTTATATTGTTTTCCCTTTCACTGTTACGTTATCGTAAGCGCCCAGATTTTTCTATGGAATGCTTCTAAGTAAAAAAAACATATATATATTTACAAAAATAGGAAGCTTTTGAACAAGTCCTGTAAACTAATTTTACATGAGGCCTTATGATCCAAGAGTGTTGGTACGCATGTAACAAAAGACACGGGTACAAGGAAGGCTTTTAAAAAGTAACGATTCTGTTGACAGAAATGGAGCTAAATCTGTTCCATTATTAAGACAGCTTATATCTACGCATTGCCGTAGGGTATATAAATTAAATCATGGAATAATGATAGATATAATTCCATTTTAATTGATATACAAGATGAATACAATAAATTGATTAAGAATACAATGATTGGCTCTAGTTTCCTCTAGACTAAGACGCCGTGGAAGACCTCGCTGACTACGTGAATCACCCCACATCACCTAAGAAGTACACAAGCCTCTGGAATTACATACTGTAGCAAGAAACGGTTACAAGATATTCTTTGTTATTTATCATCGCTTATTTATATACAACTAGAAAACTATATACTAGTATACTACTCTTTATTAAAATAAATTATTAATATACTACTCTTGTTCGTACAATTTCTGCATCAGTTTCCGCCTATTGCTTGATATGCTTTTTCGTTGCGAAACGAAACATCGCATATTCTCTTTGTTACGTTACAATGGAAGAGCCTATATGCGACTTGCTAAAGAATTCTACGAAGGATGGGAAGCTGCAACCTTAGTGGTTCGTTCTTGCTTTAGTATACAAAACATTATGCATCAAGCTTTTTGCCTACTTTTTCGGAATACAGTACGACATACGACGCACCCGTTTGGGTGGGTCGCGCGATGTCAAATTTATTCGTTCGACCGTGGTGTAAGGGTTAAGTACGGAGACCTTCTAAATATTAATCTTGATGGTGGGAGTCCCTTTTAATTCCACTCCTGCTGTGGGCGTAGTAGCCAATGCGCGTGTTATAAATTATTCTTGGCTCATTTTTAAGTGCACTTCCATTTAAGTACACGAGAAACGGGATTTACAGTAGTAATTTTTTAAAACCCTTTATTTAACTGAAAGGGCAATGGACACCAAAAAAATTTATCTTATAAAAAAGAACAAAAAATCTAGTTTCCGTATATAAATGTCTTTTTCTCAGATGCGAAATAATAACGAAGATATTTAGGAAATAAGAAATCTGAAATTCAAATTTTCCCGTCCGTGACGTCACGTTTCTCATGGGCGGGAAAAGGCCAAAAATTTGAAAATAAATATCTCCAAAATATCAGGTAAGAAAAAATCGAAACAACTTTCTTTATTCTTAGAGTAATGTGTGTTATAAATAATCCATCAAAATCTCTACATGCGTTTTTGGTGTTCATTGCCCTTTAAAAAAGTTCCTTTAATTGTTCACATTTCCTCTATTTATACCACTTTTTTTGCTCTATTGCTGCTATGTAGCTGTACAGTACTCAGAAAGATTCAGTTGGTCATCATAATAAATGTCCTCGAAAAGGGACTGCGATTTTCAGGTGAACGTCGCTATCCCCCGGTGGGAACAGTCCCAGTTTCAGCTACTGTTCATCGAAGCCTGTCGTGGGAGAGCAACACGTGAGTTCAGGATGTTCGCAAAAGCATTTCCGCATTAAGTTATTGATTGCCATGTAGTGAAGGCTTAGGAATACGAGCGTCGCAGTTCGGTGGAGCTAACGGTAACGATGTAATAATCATCCTCTAATTACTATGCTCTTCGGAACTTTTCCAGTAGACATAAGTTTACATTGCAGACATCATTGAACAACGTAGATGGCGTTTATAACCTTATGTGAGGCGAGATGAAGTCTGTCTTTCCAAACCCTAAATAGTGCAATCTATATATAATAACCTTTTTGAAAGATAATATGTCCGACACTTGTGTGTCAGCCCTGCACCCCAATTTTGTTGACCTTGACATCCTGTAACCTGCTATTAAACACAAAAATGGACACCAGGAGGTCAGTTGCTTATGTCTTATTGTAGAACTTCGATTTTATGACCGAACGGGACCGAGGGGTGGTTGACGAGTCGGATAGTTGGCGAAAACTAATACAAGTTTTTATTATTCGGAACATGCTAGGAAGCTCCAGTATGATTTGCTTATATCTAGGCTAACTGTGCCTAATAACAGTAACAGGATTTGCATGTTCATCTGCTAGATTTAAACTTTAATCACTCTTTTGTGTCAAGGTAAAACGAGTAGAAGGAAATATAAACTCACTAGTACCTGTGAACAAAACTGAGTTCAATACGGAACCAATTTCACAGAACATTAGACAACAACCTGCGCTAGGACAATTGTCATAAGCGGGAGTCTCCATTATCAGAATTCTACTCCGCAGTGTAAAAAATATATGTGCTAACTGCCACTGTCTACTTATCCACCAAGTGCTGATTTAACTTCGTTGCTGGGAAGCGCTTACTTTTTTTATTTAGTACAATTTTTTTTTACTGTTCTGAGTTCAGAATACCGGAATTTGACTTGTGGTAATTACTGAATTCAAGCTTTATTCATCTCTGATCTCTCGCATAACGATCGTACTGGGCCCTGTTAAATCAGGGTGGATTTCCTGAAATTAACCACAGTAAAAAATATCCTTTTGTTCAAAAAGCCATTTCCCTCACAAGTTCCCATTCGTGTCATGGTGGAGCTCAAGCGCTTAAGACCATTTACGTAGGAAGTTTGCGTGGACGATTTAGGAAATACAGCGGAATACCTTTAAAAAATACAATAAAAAAGTTATGTGATCTTGTAACTGCGGTGAGTCGACATTTAAAAAGATTTGAATAATTTGCAAGTTTAATATTCAATTCGTTTTTTATACGAATGCAAGAATCGATAAATGTCTCAATATTGCGACGAAAGTTTTACGTCGCCTTTTTTTTTGTTCTGTTTCTACGTCAAGCCCGCAGCTTCTAGGAAAAATTAACACCTCGATTGCCTGACCTAGGGAACCATGCAGCATGACCCCGAACGTTGGCAATACGAGGTGACATAGGAGGCAAGGAGCTGCGGGTTAAGGCTCCGGTATACACAATTTCCGAAATTAAAAAAATAAAATAAAAGATAGTGACACGCTTTTATTCTTAGAAGGTAGGTCTGCTCAAATGACTTATAACAGAAGCAAAACAAAGTCAAACAGAAACTCTGGATAGCGGTAAAGCATAATAAAATCAAACAAAACCTTGAAATTTCATACACAATATCACAAAAACTACCAAACAGATCTCTTTTTTCTCTTTATCATAAAACTTTAAAAAATCAGAGCTAGTGTACTACATTGCCCGATTTCCATTTTTCTGTATAAGAAAGTAGCACACTTTCAGTCAAAGTTTACAAATTTATCAAATTCTTTTTTCACAAAAACTCGATGTTGTGTACTAGTCATCACTAATAGCAACTTTACTATCGAAACAATGTCTTTGACATTTTGACCGTTTTCAAATTATGGTGTCTGAAATCTTCCCATGTTATTCGCCCATTAGGGCTTTGTGCATACCGAGGCCTTAAGGAGAGCAAGGGTAGTCGGTTAAGGGGTTTGAGAGAGTGCGGTTGAGAGTTTTTTTGAGAGATCTTGGGCAATAAGAAGCATTGAGTGAGTGGAGTGCTACCTGTTGTTATTAACACACGTTCCCGGTGTGGACCTTTATCTTCTCTGAACCCGGACCGTGTTAAATTCTTTCGATCTGAATTTTAACACCTCACAATATCACCACACTCATAACAGTTTTCTTTCCATACAAGTATCTCTAAAATCGGATAAGCCATTTTGGAGTTGTTGCCTCAAAGTCAAGTCGGTTCAGGAGTTTAACTTCGAAAGAGCCCATCGGCAAGATTTTTCCATCAGAAATTGGTTTTGAAATGGTGATCCCGGTAACATCGAGATATTTTTCGCTTTTTCTTTCTCAATAGAAAAGAAAAGAAGAAGCTCAATTTTGTAAATTATTAAGCCATTTCTCGAAAAAGTCACTGATACCACATTCATAAAATTAAATAGAACACTACTGCACCCAAAGGTTCGTCAATTTTTATTCGCGTTTGCGAAATCATCCAGCTCGTTTTAGTGCTTATAAGCGTTTAAACAATCCCCAAGCAGCAGGACGTTTTTAAGGCAGTTTTTAAGCATCTTTTAAGCATCCAGCCCTCTAATCAACGTTTTTTTTATACACGTGTGCTCACTCTCAACGGTCGCCACCGCTGTAGCCACCGTTGAAAATCACGGCTGTGATGCGATTGGCCCCCCAGCATCTTTCCTGAACAAGCCGTTCGCGGGTCAGTTCTTCGCATATCTCGCAGTTCGAATACTTAACACGATTACTCTAGCACGTGTGTTCTCGAACGCACGAGTTTCTGACCGTTCCACTGTTTCAAAATCCATCCAACTATCTGTAACCCGCCAAGCAAGTAACACATTCTTATAAAAATGGTTAAAGCAACCTCAGATTCTGTGGCCGCTACTCCCAGCCCCACAAAAACCAAACCTTCCCCGCGTTTGACTCGAAGTATGCGTAAGAAGCCGATCAAGAGCCCAGCAGCCAGTGCTCCGACTCCTGTCAAGAAAAGTACTGCTAAGAAAGGTCCTGCAAAAGATAAAAAGCCCGTACCACAACAGGATGGTTCTTCACCTCAAATCAAAGCTAAACAAGCCGCTAATCCAACTACCACCCCGGCTGCCAAGCCGGTCCTTACCCAAATCCAACAAAACGGATCGTCTCCCGTGGTTAAACCACCAACGACCCCTCAAACTAAACCCCAGAGCCAAAAAGTCCCCACAACTCCTGTTTCGGCCAAAAAAAACGAAGTAACTCCAGTAGTCCAAAATTCACAAGCCGCCGTGACGCCTCAACCAAAACCCAAGCCTGGAACGCCTCAGTCTAAAGCTAAGAGCCCCAAAGCTGCAGCCACGCCTCTTGCTGTACCCAAGACAGAAAATGCGACTGAACAGAACAACAAAGCTGCTACGACTCCTCAGGCCAAACCGAACTCAGGAACGCCCCAAAATAAGGCCAAGACCCCAAATGCCGTAACTCCTGCATCATCCAAGAAAGCTGCGAACGCTGCTGCACAGAGTTCTAAAAACTTAGCAAATTCTGAAACCAAACCCCAAACTGCGACGCCACAACCGAAAGGCAAAACGCCACAGACTCCTGTTTCGACCAAAAAACCTGTCGAGAATGGTAATGTCCAAAATTCTCCAGTTGTTGCGTCTCCACAAGTAAAAGCCAAATTGGCGACACCCCAACCGAAGCCCAAGAACCCTCAAACTCCTGTATCCGCCAAGAAAATTGAGGCCACGCCAGCCCAACAAGCTGCAGCCGTTGCAACTCCTCCCACTACACCAAAGGCAGAGCAAGGAAAACGCAAAACTCCCCAAAAGCCCGCTTCGGCCAAGAAAGCCGAAATTGTTTCACAAACGCAAACAGATTCTCCTCAGGTCAAAGCTCCGGCCACTCCAGTTTCAAAACCTGAAGCGGCACAAACGGCGACTCCAGCACCCACGACCGCTAATGTTGATACGCCAAAGAGTAGTGCCAAAAAACGGAAGCGAAAGAATAAGAAGTCTGCCGAAGAGAAGACAGGAGCTCCAGAAACTGAAACGCCGTCTCCAGCAAAGAAGCCTCATGTTGAGACCCCTGCTGCACCTGTGACCCCCAAAGTTGTCGAGTCTAAACCGGTATTTGATTTAAATCATTTGCATTTCTTTAAATGAAGGAATGAATTTAATGTTTTTGCTTCTAGGAGGATTTGAAGCAAAACGGAACTCCCCAAAGTGCGGGGAAGGCTAAAAAGAACAAGAAGAAAAATAAGAAGAATAAACAGAAGGCAACGGTTCTCACCGAAGTAAAAGAACTTCAAGATTCCAAGGTAGCTGATGAGGCGAAGGGAAAAAATGAAGGTAAAGACGCCAAAGTTGATGGCGGAGCTGCGGAAGAGAAGCATAGCAAGAAAAACGAAAAAATCACTTTGGAGCCTGAAAAGGTATTCCCTACATAATTTTTCCATAAAAGACGTAAAGTTTGCATAAATGGTCCTTTAGATGGAAACGAAACTTGAATAATGTTTACCGAATTACTGAGTTATTTAAAGAAGGTATCAACCTTAGGAAGCAGGTATCTTTGTTGCACCTCTTTCAGTCTTTTGAAAGCATTCATTCGCTATACAGCCATGAAAATGTGTTTGAGTTTCTGTCGCCTTTACGGAAATAGTAGGAAACGGCCTCTAATACCTACTGTGTCTCGTCAACGCAAAAGATTCCCGTACATCAGCCCACAGAAGTAGTCATGTAACGAAACTTCGTCTCACTTCTTTACTACATTCACGGTCTTAAGTTTTCGGGGAGTTTTGTGGTCCATCCCCGTGGCCCTACGCGGAGAATATGTTCCAACACGTATGCCAGACTCGCTATTACGTCTAGCAGGCAAAAAATAGGCCAAAGTCATTTCATCGAATTTAGTTCAGCTTTCAAGACATGTCTCCCAACATTTCAGGGTTTTGTACAACTTTCTTTGAATTTTTAAAGATTTACTTTGATGAAATCGACAGATTCGGAGTGCTCGTTAATTTTTAATACGTTTAAAGTGCTTGGTAGATTTGTTGGGTGTTTCCATGCTCACGGTCTTAATTGTTAGGTTACAAAAGGGATTGAAGCCCTGAAAACTGTCCTGGAAAAGGAAGCTGAGAAGAAGAAGGTCCTTTTCGGCGACGATCCTTTGCCGATTTTCATGCAAGTGGCCAGTATTAAAATCTCTAAGAATGGTCAGAAAACTATAAGGATGTAAGTATCGATAAAAACTATGTAAGAAAGCTATTACTAAGAATTCATCCTTTAGGGATCTTCCGCATCCTATTAACAAAGCCAGGGACGATTCAGAAGTGATTCTCTTCGTAAAAGACCTCGAAAAGGGAATAAGGAAAGACCACGAAGCCACTTTACTGCATTACCAGGAGTTGCTCAAAAAGTTTCACGTCAACCGAGTCACAGAAGTAAAAGTTACCTGACTAAATCAGCAAAATTCTAAGACTATTTGCACAGGTGATGCCCTTCAGACAATTACGCGCTGAATATATGCAATACGAAGCGAAAGGCAAACTTGCCAAACGTTTTGACACATTTTTGGTCGATGATCGCATTGCCCCATCTGTGGCTACATCTTTCGGACAGCAATTTTTCAAAACTGGAAAGTAAGGTCTTTATTAACACGTTTCAGACAGGTTTAACTTATTGCTTTTTCCTCTTTTTTTTGCTAGAGTTTTCATTCCGGTAGATATGACGTCCCGTAAGTTGAAAGAAGAAATCGATGATGCAATTGACAAGACTTACCTGCATTTATCCAGTCATGGCAATTGCTCCCAAGTCCAAGTAATCCATATTTCCCGTCAGCTTTTCTAAGATCCAGTTCTATATCGCAATTACTTTCAACTCCGTGTCTGATATCGCCAGATTGGATTATCCAGTCAACCAACTGAGGAGATTGCTGCGAACGTTTTCACAGTAGCGGCAGCCCTTGCCCAGAAATTCCCAGGAGGAATGCTGAACGTCCGTAGCTTGGTTATTAGAACGCCAGATTCAG
Organism: Triops cancriformis; assembly: GCA_020615345.1. Taxonomy (NCBI): domain Eukaryota; kingdom Metazoa; phylum Arthropoda; class Branchiopoda; order Notostraca; family Triopsidae; genus Triops; species Triops cancriformis. The sequence goes on from JAHZNP010000100.1 coordinate 34,233, forward strand.
TTGCAGTACCACTCTATTACAGTTTCCGTAAGATCATCTTTTCTTAAGCAATTTTAATGGATATATGAAGGCTATACAGTCGCACATTAGACTGTTCTGTCAGTTTTGCCAACCCTTTGGGTAACTTCGTTTGGCAGTTTGTGTCAGAACTTACTGGTTTACGTAACTAGTAAGTTCTGACATAGTAAGTACTGTAGACTACTGTACGAGCTTTCAAGCGTTTTGTAGATTTTGTAACAGTCGATTCCCGTTTCTTGTTCTCCTTTCAGTCAGCCGAGACTGTATTCGAATGAAGAAAAAAGCCGAGACGAAGAAGCAATACGTGGGCGAATTGTCGACCCTTAACCCTGGTCAAAAGGTTCGCGTTACCGAGGAAGGTGCCGTTGAAGTTTTCCGCGATCCTAATTACGTACGTGGAGAAGTGGACAAAGACTTGTTTGGGCTCTCCGATCAAGAAGACGCAGCTGAAGAACCCATGGACGAAGGTTCTGAAGCCTCTTCGGAAGAACAGAACGAACATGATTCGGACGAAGAGGAAGAAAAACCTGCGCCGAAAAAGCAGAAGAAGACCAACAGGAAGACAGAAGCCGCTGCTCCAAAGGCTAATGAAGCCTCTAAAGATGATGAAGACAGTTCTGAGGATGAAGAAGCCGACGAAGCTGAGCGGGCGTACCTCAAACGTATCCATGGTGACGAAGAAGTGGATCAAAACGAGGTAACTATTATTTTTTGCTTTTACACTTTGCAAATAAACTTTGTATCCACACTTGGCATAAATCTGTACATTTGTCTGCGCTAGGAAAATGATATGGAAAGCGAGGAGGCCGAGGACAACAATGAGGAGGACGGTGAAAGCGAGGAAGAAGAGGTGCCGGTGAAGAAAATGGTTAAAAAGAACGCAAAAGCCTCCAAACCGGTTAAAGGCAAAGGGAAAAAGTAGACATTTTGTAACAGATTTTTTTTTTATGTGTACCGAACGGAAAGTTTAATACAGAATGGTCTGATTCTTGAATGCTGATATGGATTGGTAACCGTTGCTGTCGTTACTGCTTGAATTGGTCGTTGATGGGCGTTTGACACATTGCTTGACGGTAGGCATCACTTTACTGCTGATGAGAACGACTTCGATTTCCTGAAAATCTTGTAAACGCTGGACATCTTTATCCTTGCGGAGTACAGTGTTCGGGAGCTTTCGTAGCCGCTCGACGTATTTGGGGTTTAAACCCAGTTCTTCGCAACAAACCTGGAACAGTTTGTCGTACGTGAGTTCTGTATGAGGCATTTCGATTTCGATATAGTCCAAGTCGGGACTGTCGCAAATGCGAACCTTCAGGACTAGTTCTAAGAACAGAAATAAGTTTTAGTACTAAAGCGGATACACGTTAGTTAAGAATGTACCTGCAGGGCAAGGATTTGAGTAAAGATTCTGAGAGGCGGTCGGAACTTTGGGAACGGAAATGTTGGGACTAGGATTAATGTCCACCTTGTGGTTGAGCGAAGGATGAGACATGTAATTGGGAGTTATCGATAACTTGCTAGCCGGTCGACTAGGTGAGTAAGAAGAACTTTCCATCAGATTCGTTGTAGCGAGATCAGCGGGTAGTTCTCCGCTCAAAGAGGGAAGTTTCAGATCTGCACCATGAGCTAGGAGATATTTGAATACTTCGGCTTGATTCCGCTTAGCTGCCCAATGTAGCGCGGTCCTACATAAAAAATACAGATTGTTAGTTCTAGCCGTATTAGATCACATTGAATTAAATTACCATCCATTGATGCTGTGTTGTGCATTTACATTGACACCTTTGGCAACTAACATTTGGACAGTATCCAAGTCTCCGTAACAAGCCGCTTCTCGGAGTTTTTCTTCGTCTATTTTTACAGCATCCATGCTGAGAATCTAATGATTTTCGATAAAAATGTCGAGTAAGAATTTGGGCCGTGTATTTTCCCTTGCTCTATCGATTTTGTGCAACTTCTAAGGACGACTACCTTATCCATAGATGGCAGCTGAGGTTGAATCACCCGCGAAGAATTATTCACGATCGTGGTTCCTAGATTGTGCTGATGTTAACATAGCATACGCCGATCGTCCGCCATATTTGTTTTGTGCTGTAGCATCACGAGAGGGGAAACTACGACGCCGACTACATAACAAATCTATAGTCTTTCAGCACTAGTGTAGTAAATCATGGGTGAAGATAAAGGTAACGTTCCTTTTAATTGTTAAGTATTTGCTAATTAAGATGATTCGCTCGCAAACTAAATCAAGTCCATAACATTTTGAAGTCCGGCATTTGACAGAAAGCCTTCTTTCCCTTTTCACGCTTCGAAACACTAAAGTTGTCTAACTGTCTTGTAAATGTAGATCGGGAGAGACGCGATGGGGACCGACATGGGGACCGAAATCGTGAAAGGCGTCGTGAGCACGGGGACAAAGATCGCAAACGAGAACGCCGGTCCAGGTCTCCTCGAGAACGAAAGCGTAGTCGATCGAAGGAAAGGGATCCTCGCCCCAGTGGTGGTTCTCCAGCACGTGGCAAGCAATCTCGCAGAAGGAAGCCCTCTTTGTATTGGGATGTCCCTCCTCCTGGTTTTGAAAACATTAATCCTATCCAGTATAAAGCTATGCAAGCTGCTGGACAGATCCCAGCCAATATCTTCCATGATTTGGTAACAGCCCAAACAGCAGTGCCTGTTGTAGGCTCTACGATCACACGCCAAGCTCGAAGGCTTTACGTGGGCAATATTCCTTTCGGCGTTTCTGAAGTAAATTTATATTTATTTTCGCGCAGTACCTTATTGGTTCTATGTAGGAATTTAATTTAATAACTAATCTTCCCCATTCCTCTTTTAGGAAGAAATGATGGAATTCTTCAATCAGCAGATGCATTTATCTGGGTTAGCCCAAGCTGCTGGCAATCCTATTTTAGCTTGTCAAATTAACCTGGATAAAAACTTCGCCTTCCTTGAGGTAAATAGCTTCCGAAATGTCATGTATAAATACTGGAATCGTTTATTTATTTATATTTTTACTTAGTTCCGCTCAATCGATGAAACCACCCAAGCAATGGCCTTTGATGGCATTAACTTCAAGGGCCAAAGTCTGAAAATCCGCCGACCTCACGATTATCAACCTACAGCGGCTCCAGAGAACGCAAATACTACTGTACCTGGTAATTTCTTTTGTAAAATTACCACATTTTCTTCGTTTTCATTTAGTAGCAATGTGTATTTTTTTAGTTTTATAAATTTTTGTGTTGTTTTTAATACTTCTTTAATGGACGGATTTGATAAAAACGCATTTACCTTATTCGTTTTTCTTTTAAGGTTTCACGGGTGTGGTCAGTACAATTGTGGCAGATTCCCCTCACAAGATCTTTATTGGTGGTTTGCCGAATTACTTGAATGAGGATCAGGTCAGTTTAGCCTTTTTTCCTCCACTTTTTTGCAGCTCTCTTCCACCCTCAACCACAGCACTTTCAGAGTTTAGAACGTGACGCAACCTTTAAGGAGCAAGGAGCAACTACCTTACGAACCGCGCATCAAAAGCCGCATTTTAATATTGAATTCGTCAAGTTTCTACTCACTGTTTTATTTTTATCAAAGTTAAAAGAATTCGAGAAGATGGAAAGTATCGTCAGAATTACTGATCATTTTTTTCTTTCTTTTTCCCATTCTACCCCTTCCCGTTCTTAGCTAAGGTATCGGTCTCGGGCGTAAATTTGCCAATGTCTTCCCTTCCCATTTGTGCACGGCCCGGTTTGAATCAGCCAACGTGACCTTTCACACAAATTTTTAGATTTGCTTCTTAAAACAGAGAAAAGGGGAGAGACACAGAGAAAGGAGGAATCAAACAATTTGAGAAACACAAACCGCCTCGCATTTCCCCCTTTTCCTTAACATCCTCCCACCTCCATTGTTTATTTCTAGCTCCCCTTTCTACCCCCTTGGTTACCCCCTTTTCAGGCATATTATCTGCCAATAGCGGTCACGTAAGGTACGTAAACTTACGGAACCCTTGCGAAAAAAAAAGAAATAAGTGTATTTTCAGGAATTTTTTTTGTGTGCGGATTGGGGTGCAAATTTTTGGAAGACAGTTAATGGCTCATAAAGGGCGGGGTTTGTTTTTTTATAAAGTATCGGGACGAAAAAAAGACAAATTGGATTAGAGGGGTTGGGTTAGGAGGGTTGATTAGTAGTTCGTTTCGCTAATCCGTTTTTTTCTGGGTTATTTTTATGTTGGGCTATGGGGTTGTTTGAAAATTAGGTGAAAGAACTGTTAACCTCGTTCGGACAGCTGCGAGCCTTTAATTTAGTGAAGGATACAGCCACGGGGTTGTCGAAAGGCTACGCCTTCTGCGAGTATGCCGATATCTCCATTACAGATCAAGCTATTGCTGGCTTGAACGGAATGCAGTTGGGAGAAAAGAAACTGATTGTCCAGCGTGCGAGCTTGGGATCCAAAACCGCCTACGCCAATGCCACTTCCATGCCTGTGCAAATTCAAGTACCCGGTTTCACACTTACGGCGGGTATTGGTACGCCTACCGAGGTAATAAGATTTTTAAGGCCCTTAAATATGGACATCTCACTTCTAGGTTCTGTATTTCGTATTATCTTATTTGTGCACAGTAGAACTCTGATTTTGACGTCCAGTCGGTTTGTCAGTTTTCTGACTAGTCAGAAAAGGGACAAAATAAAATCAAATAAGAATTTTTAGTATTAAATAAGCTTAAGGAATTGCAGTACGGCACCGCAATAGGCGTAAGCCTACGCGCGGTTGCCCAATAAAAAAAATTGCAGTACGGTTTGTTAATACGTAGTACAATCAAACCTCTCTATAACGAAGTTTGGTTATCACTAACGGTCTTCTTTTTTATAAGTAGTCGACGTAGGCTCGCGCCTGTTGCTGCGCGCTTTATTTTTCATATGCGATTGTACAGTATTTCAGCAATAACTTTACAGCATCACAAGGGAGTTGACTTTTTGTTTCTTGGTATACTACTTGAGCGTAAATATTGAGAAGTCCGAACAGTGATTCGACCATTTTCGCGTTCAAAAAGCCCCAGTATTTCTCTAAGTGCCCGAGTGCAGTTTTTTTGCTCACGAACTAGCAGGAGGGGTCTCTGAGTGATATGTTAACCAAAGTTTGATGATTTTTGACGTGGACAAGAATTTTTGTATTCAACGCTGAAAGATGAACGGTACCGCTGTAAATTATCACCTTTTTATACGTTATAATTTCCACAAATGTCTCAACGCTTCGAAAACGGCTAACAAATTGTGTGCAGTTTACGGCCCTAATGCCTAAAAGAACCCGTGGTTCGGAAACGCCTAAAAGAACCCGTGTCCGCTCTTTCGAAGGGGATTTTTTTTGTTAAGATGGTGACTAACCGGGTCGTCCTTAATTGATCGATGCGGACCAAATAACAACTATGGTGGGCACAAACTCACAAGTGATAGCCACGTTTCGGGTGGTTCAAAACCACCCGAAATCAGCTAGAAAAGTGAATGTTGCGGACGTCAGGCTCCCGCATTGCCTGAGCGGCAGGAACCTTGAACAGCGCGTAGACGCGTCCGAGTTATTGCTGAATAAAAGCAAGGGCCATCTTTTTCTGAGGGATGTGAGTAAGGGCAATGAAGATCGGACTGTCTGCAACAACGTTACAAGAAAAGCATCTTGATGATAAAGTGACAATCATCCAAAAACTGTCCGTAAAGCTGGGCTCCACCCGAAGAAGGTGATGCTGTGATTCAGGTGGGGTTTTAAAGGAGTGGCTTACTATAAGCTACTCCCAGAAGGTCAAACCATCAATTATCATAAATACTGCAAACAACTGTAAAATTTGAACGATGTCATTGCCCAAAAGCGTCCACAATTGGCCAACAGAAGAGGCATCTTTACCGAGCACTTCTTTACCGAACATCACACATCTTTGCCGACGTGAAAAAAATTGCTCGAAGTTTGCAGGGTTGTTCTAATGCACAATTCTTACAGTCCTGACATTGCTCCGTTAGATTGTCATATTTTTATCTCCCTTCAAAATTCACTTTATGGAAAAAATTTCGAAAATCTAGAAGCCATAAAAAAGCACCTCGATCAGTTTTTTGCAAAAAAAGCAAAGACGTTCATGAAGAAATCAATTTTGATTTACCCAGTCGTTGGGCTAAAGTGATCGAACAAAGTAATTAATATATTACTGAATTAAATTAGTTATGTTAAGAGAAATTCGCTTTCAAATTTAGGGTAAATTACTGCACGGACTTTTCAAATGACCCAATACTTAGGTCCCTGTGGCCATTGGCGACGTAAATATTTTTTCGGCTATAGCGAACACAAAGGATGTCGTGCGGTAACGATGTAAAAGTCATCAGCGTAAGGGGATCGCTACTATTTCTCCAATGACACCACGGTCTGAAACTCTTCAGAGTGACGTCTGAGGCGTGCTTGGCAAATGTCTTAAATCTTTTTCTTGGCGCTGTCTTGCTTGCGTAGACAGACTAGCTTTACACATTGCTGAAAGGAAGGAAGCAATACGGTGCAGAAGGAAATGATGAGGTTAAATTTCTTGACAGTCGTGCGTCACAATATTTCGTAGTCTGGTAATCTGAATGCAAAAGTAATTAAAATGCTGAATCGGTAAATTATATATTCAGGATTACCGCTTCCAGTAATGTTAAACTAATTCTGGACTCAAAAGTTTATTTATTATTGTACAGTCGTAGTGTTTATGTGAGAAGATGTAAGCGAGATAAATTTGTAGATTTCTTAGCACAAGTCAATTTTGTATAAATCTGAATATCGGGTATAAAGAACTTGTCGATTCCCTTACACTTTTGTTATAGCTACGTTATACTCCAGTAGAAGACGAGTTCAACTTTTCTTTGCTATAATTGTACTGTAATTAATTTATTATAAAAAAGTTCGTAAGTGATGTAAAAGAACATCGCTCACGGGACAGAAACTGTCACGCCGGTTGACAAAACCGGGAGTTTCCATGATCGAGGTTGACCCAGTCCGACTTGTACTGTAAACATGTTAATAGACGGAAGTGCAACGCACCAACAGCGACGAAACTTTATTTGATGGATCGTCCTAATTTCAAAGCCTATTATTGATTTTAATTAGTGATCGATATCTTCCGTCAGTGGGCGTTTTGAGTTGTTTAGTGGCAGTCGATTTTTTTTAAGTTAATACTTTAAACCCTAATTGCAATTTTATATGGTCGTTAACAAACGCAAGAAACAGAATTTTGGGTGAAAAATTGGGTGACAGCCAAGAACGGTTTAAGGCCACTAATTGAAATAGTGAAGAAGACGAATTGTCCGAACCTCCATCGAAGTCAATATTTACTCCTGTTCTATTAAATGAATTTATTATTATTATTATTATTATTATCTTGATTTATTGTTTAAGTTTTGTTTTCTGTTTAGTAATAGATCAATGTGTATTCTTAGGTAATTTGCCTGATGAACATGGTAAATCCTGAAGAACTCAGAGATGACGAAGAATACGAAGATATTCTCGACGATATCCGGGAAGAGTGCAGCAAGTACGGTTATGTGCGCTCTGTCGAAATCCCTCGACCCGTCGAAGGCGTGGACGAAGTGCCTGGATTGGGCAAGGTAAGGGGCTTTCTCCTTAATTCTTTATTGCAAAAATCTCAAGAAAACCGGGTTAATGAGCTGTATTGTTTCAGGTCTATGTTGAATTCGGCTCTATCGCCGATTGCCAAAAAGCACAACACGCTTTGGCAGGACGGAAATTCGCTAACCGTGTCGTAGTCACTTCTTACTTTGATCCGGACCGATACCATCGCCGAGACTTTTAAAATGAAAGGGGACGTTTGGTCTTTTCGAAAACCTGGAGGAACTTTTTTTTTTCTTATAGTGCGTTTTCAACGTAGTTGTTATGTAAAGAATCCAAAAAAAAGAACACTCGGAAACTTCTCTTTAAGTTTGCGTCTTTTTTTCCCTTTTTTATGTCGAATTTTCCACCGTTTCGGGAGCGCCCTTAAATACAAAGTAAAAGTCCATCGGTTCCGAGTTCTATTCGTTCTTGGCATATTCTAATGAAAAACATTAACAGATGGGCACATGTGAGGTCCAAGGACGAGTACCATTGCTGTTTTAGGAAAGATTGCCCGGGGTCAGGTCGTTGGCGTTCATAGAAAAACTTACCATAAGGCTGTTGACTCTCCTCTATGCGTCTCAAGTTAGCCTGTTAGTTCTGTAGTGACGACGTTTTCTCTCGTCACAGTCCTCGTGAAATTAAATATTGCATTTAGATTGTCCCTAGGACATATTTAAACCTTAAACGCTTATAAGTTTGGAGTTTGCACTCATAATAGGGGTGTCAGCAAAAGTTGCTACTGTCATTTTGCTTGTTATGGAGACGCCTCTGAGCCCAGGGAGGTTTCGGTGCTCTGTGAAACACAAGGGAAACATTCGATATGGAGCTGTGGGAGACCTTTGACAGAGATATTTGATGTAGTGGAGAATATGTGTTTAGTCATCCTAGGAAAGAGCCGCTTATTAAAAGGAAAAAAAATAACTGCTGCGAGCTACACGTCCGTCCTTGTCTTGTCTTCTGGTTAATTGCTTTTGTTGCACTAGTTATTTTTTCCTTTCAATATTTGTACCCTACAGCGCTTGGACAAATACATTTGTATTGGGAAGAAAGAAATACCGGATGAAATACATTGGAATTTAGGATACCGTTACATAAAACATTTTTTCATTGTTGCCGTTTACTTGTGGACAAATTACGGAAGATTAATGCATTTGGCCGGAGGAAAAAGGGATTTGAAAAGGAAAAAAAGGAGTCCGTTAGTAGGAGTAATTGTGGTATGTTTTGGCTATTAGGACCTTGTCAGTAGCCATAACCTTGGTTGCTTACTGTATCTCTGGAAATCTGACGAGTTTTGTGGGATATGTTGTACCTGTTGTTACAAATGACTTCCTTTCTGGGTTTTATCGTTCTTCCGCTTGGACTAGTTGGGTCAGTTTCCCAGTCCCGTATTCCGAAAAATGTTGCATATTTCGTTACCTGCTTCGCCTATATGTTTCTCGAGGTTTCACACGCTTTTTCTTGGTTTTTACGACTTTTCTTACCGTTAGACATAGGTGGGTGGTCTTTCTCTGAATGAAAATGTTTTTTCAGAATGTTTGCTAAACCTACTGTCGTAAAAGTTGTCATTACTGTGAATCCGATGGTACAAGGCCGGATCCGTAACTGCCTCGTGCTAATCTGATTTGTCGCCGTGTTTTTATGATACGCGGATCTGAAAGTTGGCTTCATTATGTATATAGCTTTGTTGGACAATAACCACGCTTCTGATTGTCGAGAGCTCTAAAGGAAATGCATAACTGGCAAGGATAAGGTAAATTCGTGGATTGGGCTTAGGAGTCCTTGCATTGTCTTCGAGAATACTTTAATGTTTTATGTATAGAAAGTAAACACTGGTCGTGGATTGGGTTTCTAAGAAATATGGCGATGATTTTCAGCATTCATAGCAGTTGATGTGAAAGGATCGTATTTCTTAAGGTTGACAGCTCTGTTCGATTAATCTACATTGGACAATTGTTGCGGTTGAATGGGTTTCTGGGCTAAGGTGTAGCAAAAAATCAGATGTTTTGAAGCGAGTGAGACATCGTAATTGGTATAGTTTTTCTATTGGTGGGCTCTCTTGTCAAAGATTGTCGAAGCTCCAGAATGGACAAACTGCTTATTTATTGTCGATACTTGAGAGGGCAGTAATGCGGGGGAAGTGAGAAAACCAGGTTAGCAGAACAGTTTAACGAGCCAAACTTGTTTTTATTTCCAACGTGTCAGTTTATTTTCCAACCCATAGCTTTTTTTTAGTTACCTTACTTTCCGCTATGAAAGCTTGAAAGCTAGCCTTGGAGAAATTTCGACAAATGTCACGTTTGACAAGAACATATTGAGTAGCCTCAGCAAAATCCTAAATCTTGGAGAAATTTTTTCCCCGGAGGAATTGGTTGGAAAACTTCCGCGATAAGATTGTTTTATTTCTTAATTTACAGTGCAAACATTCCTTGCTGTGTACCGCAAAAGTATTCTTCGAGCAGCTTTTATAGCACATTTCACGGAGAAAACCACCTGCGACTTGTGCAGTTATGATTGTTAAAATCTGTCAGGAAGTAGAACCAATTCCATTTTATTGTTCTAACGATTTAATAATAGCGTTGGTAAGGGAACCCCTTGGTGGCTAAACTCTGCGAGGGACCTGTTTGTGCGGAATTTGTTGTTAATGGTCCTTTTAAAGAAGTAGCCGATTTCCCCAGCCAATTTCCCCGTTATGTGAAAAACATTGCATATTTGGAACTTTCTTTTCACGATCGCGCGCCTCAGTGGAATCTCCGTTGGGCTTGTTGGAGTAACCAAAACAAAAAATAGGAGAGGGAGGGCGTACCTTTTCTTTTTCTCTCATTCGGAAATAAAGGGAAAACGAAAAAGTGTGTGCTGGAGGAGGACTTGCGGAAAGAAAGCCCAAACTATTTAGCTACCTGACACTTGCCGGTGGATCTTCAGTTTTCGTCTTGTCGTTGGTCGAGCCTTGAGTGTGTGGACCTGTAGCGCGGTTTGAAACCTGTTTTATCAACTCGAACGTGAGATTGTGGAAGAACGCGGTAAAACACCTCGCTGTGGGATTCCGGTAGCGGTTTTAATTTCGAATATTCAAACCACAACATCATGAAACCGTAAGTTTTGCACGCACATTAACGAGCATTAATGTCTTTTTCAGTGATAACTGGGATTCTTGGCCCAGGAAAAACGAGGAAGTTAAATTAAGTGAATAATGACTAGAGAAACCGTAGAGGTTCTTAAAAATGAAGCTATTGCCGAGAACCAAGTTTCCTATATCACAGACCTTAAATTAAGAAGCAATTGCGATTGTGAAGAAGCGATTGGAGAACATTTCCAAGCGTTCGACTTATTAATTAAAAGACAAGGCCGTAAAGTAATTCCTTCGAGGATGTAATATAAGGTTTCAGTCGGGGAATACGCGTAATTAAAGTCAAGCCACCAAGCTTTCTTTCGTGGCATGCATGTAAAGAAAATTGTTCGGTACATTAAACGTTTCGTTCCTGGAAGGTGAAGACAAATTCGGCGTAACTCTCTATTAAAAAGTCTACATACTACAGGGTTGTGCACGCATAATAAAAGTCGGCGTGAGTTCGAGCAACAGGTGTTGTTGCCTATGTATTTTGGGGACTCGACTTGTCGGTGGGAAAATTGAACTTGACATGCCACGACTCCCTTATTTTCTCGTTTTAAACCGAAAGCCTTGCCAAGTTGAGTAGTTTTAATGGGAATCTGGAATGCTTGTTTCTTTTTTCAGCTCAGTCGAGAAATAATTTATGATAACGCATTATTTAGGTGCAATACTGTAGGTCTTTGAACTAGAAGTTCAGACGACCCATGGCGTAGATTATAAAAAAATTAAAGCATTTTTAACATTCTATTATGAGATTCACTAGTTTCTTTATAAGCACCAATAGATAAGATCTCAATTGTGTTCTATTGAGTTAGTTTTGCGTGTCAGTCTATGAAAAATCCTTGGAAGTAGGTACTGCGCTTAATGCAGTACTTCGTGGTCTCGTGATATTCCTTTTGTGAGACTTTCAGAATGAGAATTTATGATGGGTATACTGGAAGGTTATGGATGCACTCAATGAATCTTTAGAAAGCAAATGTGCACGTACGAAAGCTTGCAGAAAGGGAGCCATTGCAGTGGTTGGCATCTGGTAATTCTGTCAGAAAACCACTGGATTCTCCGGTACGTAAAAAAAGAAAAAAAGTCAAGAGGCTTAGTTCACTTTTTTTATTCCTACTGACCAAATGCCTTTAATATCTGGAATAAGGTGACCAAATGGTTCTGCGTTATGCTCGGATAAGCGTAACACACAGACAACTGACAAATAGAAAAGTCATTTTTTCCGATGGATATGATTTGGCTGAACATGTAGACTGGAACAATTGACAGGGTTAATTACACTGCTAATGAAGCATCACTGAGCATGATAGGGCGCGCTAACACGTTGAGTGGCGTAGCTAATACCGGTTGCTTCTTCTCGCCTATGCTAGAAAAAAAGGGTGAATAACCCTCTTTGGCGGGAAAAGTTGCCGCAATATTTGAGAAAGACAAATTACGCTTCTAAAGGAATAAAAAATATGCGGGGAACACCCAGCAAGAGATTCATCGTCCCTGCTCATTATACGTGAACTTGGGATACTATGGTTCATTTTGCTTTGTCGAGCAGTCGGCTAAGATCCTTTTGTTGAATAAAAAAGAATGAAAAAAAATAAGTTGAAATATTGTAGAGCAATTGTTCACTTTTTGTTTGTAAGTAGGGAGAAGAGGGGCTTAAGGGGCAAATCAAGTTCGACCTTGGCATCTCACGTAAGAAACTCGTCGTCACAGGATAATTAGAGGCTCAGAACATTCACGAAAGCCAGCATTTCGGTAGGAAAAAGACGGAGCGGCGAGAAACTCTGGTTTCCCCAATTGTGTTGTGATAATTTTACAGTCACAATTGACGTAAACAGGTTGTAATTACAATTGAAACAGTAGGGGACTTTCAATTTGGGGTTTTCTTTCGGGAGTGTTTTTCTTCTTTTTTCTTTTCTCATTTACACAGCACCAAGACACTTTTTTCCCTTCAACATAAAGGGTAACGCAGTGTTTTGCAAGTCTAGGTATGACCGCCCTATCATTTGTCCATCGAACGTTTGTCTCCTATAGAGATTAAAGAACGCAGCGAAGGTTTTTATTGGCAAATGGCCCGTGGCTATAACTAGAAGAACATTTCTACATCCCATGCAATTGTTAGCAATAAAGGGTGTGCTTAGTGAGGAATCTTCCAGCTTTGTAAGATCCGGTATTGAATTCTAGTGTAAAGGGACTCGCCAAGCTCTTGATCTTAACCGCTTTCTTTTTCTTTCATTTTTTTACCTCTGTCTACAAAGCACGTAAAAAAACGACGGTAAAACATTTACCTTTCGAAATTGAAATTCCCCATTCAAAATGAACCGGGGGCAAGGATTACAACAGATTTGTTGGATCATGCGAAAACTCACGTGAGCCCCGTTGTTAGTATGCGAACAATTGGGAAGAATGTATGCTATCATCTTGGGTTTTGTAATTAGGAAGTAAATCGCTTCGATTCTACGAATGATGAGTGTCCACAAAAAGCGCACGGTGCGACTCTCACTCACTCTCTGTGTGTTTATCTATTTTGTTTCTTCGTTAAGACAGTTGCATAATAAGACGCTTTAAGGCGATCTCGCTGTTAGAAAACACTGTCTTTTCCTTTTTTGCTTTTCCGTTATTACAAAGGGGTTATAATTCATGCTCTGAAAGTGAATCTCCACACACCGAGTCCGCGTTGTACTTGAAAAGTGCTCGAAAGTGACTTCGCAACCGGCGTTATTCGCATATGTTTTCCAAAACTGGTTGGGAGGGGAAGTTGTATAATCACACCAGCCTTAATGATCGCACTGCGGTCGACGCAGAGCATGCAAACTCGCTGTAGAAAATTTGGATATACCCATTTGTCTTTCTCGGGAGAGTCCTTAAGACCTTTTGTTCTTTCTGGTCTCAGTGACGGCTCCAGGACCTTTACATACATAAAAAAATGTGAACTATATACTTAGCTTGCTTCATAAGGGATATATAAGGAAATATTTGCTTGGACGATTCCCCTCACTTCTTTTTCTTCCCTCCTCTCATTAAATTTATGGCCTTTACTGCATTTGCGCCTTCAGGGGCCAAGTGCTGGTTCTTGGCCTTGTCTCGGAAGTACGGAAAATCAAGAGTCCATTCTTTACAGCTTGGGAAGATACAATAATTTAATCCTTTTTTGTATTCTTTCCTGTATTTACAGATTGGTTGTTTTACTCGTCGCAGCCTTATTGTCATGGACTTCAGAAGTTTATGGTGAAGCGGCTATGTCCACGCCGTTATTACTGAAAAGATTGGGGCTGAATAGAGTCATTGGGGATGATATGCCGGCCTTATCTTCATCGAAGAAACAAGGGGAATCCACCGTGTATTACATCAAACTACCGCCCCAACCTTATTTTTATATTCCCAATATCCCGTTGCCCACTACTGGAGGAAACAAACAGCCTTATCCTTTTGAAACGGTAAATACAAAAAAAGTGTTGTGAAAGGTTCCTAACTTGTAATTATCTTGTTTATAACAGGTACCATTGGAGTTCAATGTGAACGGCCGGCCGGAAAATGTGTACCATTGGAATCTTCCGCTGGGTTTAAACCATGCATCCTCGGTAGTTTTACCTGCCGCTAACCCGACGACGACTACTACAACAGAAGCACCTGTAACGACTACCACGACAGCCCAGCCCCCTAGGAAGCCTTACTCCTTTAAAAAGAACTTTTTGAACAACGGAAAACCGCAAAATCTCTACGTTATGAAGAGCCCGTACCGCCCCATTTACATGAATTCCTTTTTCCGTTAATAAGCGGAGACCTTTGCGCAATGTGTATGTACAGTACCTCCATGGGAAATTACCCAGAATGAAGGGTCCCATCTTCGTTGTTGTTTTTAGTTTTTGTTTAATTAAGGGACTCGCTTTTTCTTGTTCAACAAGTTGATTTTTTGTACATAAAATTGAGCCTTTGCGTGACATCGCTCGAAAATAATACAAGTTTTCTTTAAAGAAATTCTTCTTGGTGTGTATCGTTAATTGTAGTTATTTTTGTTTTATCCAACCACTTGATTTAGGTGTTCAAGATTGCGAAATATGGGAAAGAATCATAGGTCAGTTAAGATATGGAACGCAGGGTTAGGAAAACTACCGATGTTCAAAATTTGGCGCCAAATTTCGATAATACATTGCTGATTTGACTATGCCATTGTTTTTGAGAAGTGCAAAAAGTGTGATGTTTTTTGCCTAATAAAGTAACGGGACAACTTCGCAGCGATCAGGTAGTGGATGGACAGCTCTTTTTTGTTTTTAAAAATGTGTTTTAACGTTCACGACGTTATTATCTGCCTCACTTCCCGCCAGATTATTAATGCTACGTGACTTTCAGTATAGTTTTTGTCATTTAGGCGGCTGTTCTATTATTGTTTGGTCTTGAACCTCTAAATAACTAAGCGTGATACTCTAAGAAGGCTTTTGTCTTCGTCACTAGCAGAACGACTCGCATTCTTCTATGTTTACCAGAAGTTTTCTGTTAGTTGCCCCTGCATGTCAGGCAATTTGATTGACACAGTACTGCTGCACAGCAGATTCCGAAAGAATTTAAAATTTTCACTTTTTCTGCAGCATTATATCGGGCTAATCATTGTACAACTCCGCATGTTTTCTTTGAAATAATAATTCAGAGTTGTTTGCAGTGCAAAGGACGAGAATAGAGTCTCAGTAAATTAAAGGCAGAAAGAAGTTGAAAAGAGTCGACACTGATGAGGAAGTCGATAGCAAACAAGTTTTGTGCCATAAATGCGTCAAATATTTCGGTATTCTTCAGTGTTAAACGGTATTCTAGCCATCACGTATTTTTCTGCATTTCGTAAAAAGTAATGCGTAGCGGAGACATGGGACATTTTGGACATAGGGCAATTAGGACAACAAATCTGATTGTTCAACTGTGGGAATTAAGAACAATAAAAAATCACCACCCAGTAAGGTAATCGAGCTTGTGAACAATTAATAAGGAAAGAGCAAGATTAGTTAAAAAATAATAAAATTCCGATTTAAGCGCGTTTCTCGTGAGAAACAGGTCCTATACATTTGTAAAAAGCGAGTCAAATTTCGTTTTATTTTTAGAAAAGCAATTTTGAACATTCGATCGCAAGATTCACTAGAGCTACTTAAAGGTATTCTTCTACCGAAAACGGAATTAAAAACCGACATTCAGTTTTGGAATTGTCAGCTAGGAAATTTCAGGAAACAATTTATGTGGTAATCCGAAAGTAACCGACGGATTTTAATTCCATTTTCGCCAATAAATTAGGAAAACAACCACGAAAATAAATGAGACTAAAATGTTTTTGAAAAAACCTCGACGATGTAGGCTACATTAGATATTGCAATCCAAAACTTCACTGTTGAGATTGTTTAATGAATTACTAAAATTTTGACGAAATCTCTGACCCCGTTTAGCACGTGATTGCCCTATATCACTCTTAGGTACACCGTAGCTTTAAGCAAATCATATAATAGTAATTCAAATCATTGATTTCCTTACGAGAAAAAAATGTGCAAGAAGTGCAGGTCAATGGATAGATGGAACACAGTTGCATTAATGAATACAATATCGGATTGTGTTTTAATGTGTACGTACATATGCAAATCTAAATCCTTGCTACGTGATGTTTTTTTTCTCCTCTACTCTGAAACATAACGCATTCGCGTTCGAAAATGGTCCTTGAATAAGATTTCTTATTTTTTGTGATTGGAAGCGCGATTAGTAGCCTACGCACACACAACCATCGGCTATTGGAACACTAGTAATGTATTGTACAATATATTGCGATAAAACTCGTTATAAGTTTCATTTTACGACGTTAGCAGTGTAGGATCCTCTAAAGATTTTTAAAGCCCCAATCGGCAATTAGCATTCATCTCTTGAGTATTCTCGAAATGGCATTCCTAGATTTTCTCGCGACGTTAATTTTTCGTATCAACTCGAGATACTTTTGTCTTACTACCCGTGCATTAGCAGGCCTTGGGGTTGATAATAGGGAAAATAATTGCACCTTTTAATGAATCACTATTAATCTGGTTCGAAAAATTGTTTTGTGAACGAATCAGGTACTGAAGATCGCTGTAGCGTTAACTTTTATATGAAAAAAAAGCTGTGGTAATTGTAAAGGCCAAGCTGACAGCTTCCGAATATTACAAGATTTTGACATGGATAATTCTTCGTATACCGTAGAAAACGTACCACTGTATTCACTCTCAATTGCGGGTCCGGGGTTTGGTTGTACCACAACGTATGTACAGTCCATGTTACAGTATATTGCGTGTACAGAAAACTTTAAAAAAAATCAACACTTCATATTAACTCAGATACAAAGTAACAGTCAAATGGCAAGTTTGTAACAAAACAAGTGTCCCAATAAGCTGCAAAACACGTTTTAAAGAATACAAACGAAGCGCTTTGGTCCAGCCAAGCAATTGCAAAGCAGTTCAACAACGACTTAAATCTTCAACTTAGTATACAATTTCTGCAGTTCTTCAAAATAGCTCGGTTTGTAGGGCGAATGCGAGGTGAAGACATTCCCAGGTTTCCCATTAAAGAAATACGGGCCTTTTAAGCGAATGATTCGCGAATCTGTTGGTTTCGAGTGCGGTTTGCTAGTTGTAGACGTAACAGGAAGAACAGTGGTGGTCCCTGGTGTCAATTCCGTCGAGAATGTGACGTCAGAAGCTTCGGTCGTCAAAGCAAGCGCTTCTGTTGGCTTGGCTGTGGTTGTTGTATTGATGACGTATATTCCGTTAAACTTTCCGTTGTTGACCACGTCAATAGGAATGTAAGGTAACTGGGGCGGTGCGCTGTTTTTCATGAAATCTTGGGCGAAACCAACCGGCGATAAAGGACGGCTGATGTAACCCAAGCCGGGTACGAAATCGTAAGGCCTAGGCGGCAATTTGATGTAATGGATCGGGGATTCTACAAGATTGACTTTCTTATTTTGCGTCGCGCCTGCAGAATACGATGGCGCCTTAATGGACTCTTTTTGTATGACGCCGCTAGGAGTACCCGCACCAACGCGAAACGACACTCTGCGGATGGGACTGTCAGTGACCGTGAAGGGAATTACTGTTGATATAGGTGGCGCCACGGTCGTAGTAGTCCTTGCGGTCTCTGTAGTAATTTCTTCTGTACTGGCTGTCGTAGGTACTGACTGGCTTATTACTTCAACGGTTTGGGCTGTAGTAACGGGTTGTGTAGTGGTGTCATAATTGAGGTGAGGCACGTAACGAATTACTGGCTTCTGAGTGAATTTCGCAGGGAAGGGAACCGGGAAATTCGCTTGGGAGAAACTGATGCGCTTGACGGGACTGTCCGTCACCGGGACGTTGAGTTTCTGACTCCGGAACCAGGGCAAGGCTTCTAAACCGTGACTTCTGGTGATGTTGAAGGTCTGGATGGACATTGATCCAGCTCGTTCTTGTGCTGATGAGCTTTGGTGCCGGCCAGCGGCTGCTAAACTGAATTGGGAAGGCAAGATCTTCAGTTTAGAAAAAATGGCTTCCGAAGGCGTCCAGTAATGACCCAGAGCCATGGCAATGACTACCAGCATCCTGTTTAATCTGAAATAAAAAGAAAATTTCAATTCATTTGCATTTTATGAATTTGCGTTATTACAGAGCATAATAGCACGAAAGGTTTCGGTTCCTTTGTTGCCGAAAGGCAAAAAGAACATTCTATGGCGGTAATTATATAGTTCATTTAAGTGGTACTGGGGCTTTCGGGTTCATGTGATACACAAAGCCATACAAGGGGTCACTGATGAATGTTAAAGAATAGGAAGGGAGTTTTATTGTTATGCAGTTCCGGACAAGGGAACAAGTAGATGTGTTATTGGGTATCTTGAGAAATCTGGGAAAGTTACGAGAGTTTTGAAGTATGTGCGTTATATAGAAATGGATTTTCAAAAGAATTAATGAAAATTCAAAGGGAGTTGCTGGAGAGTGGCACAGAAAGGACTGGAAGTTCACGTTTGCGTGATTTCTGTGATGAAATCGAGAGTTGGACTTGAGTTATGTCGGAGCAAGCTTTCAATATTTGCTTAGCGGGATGAAAGCGAATGTGTCTTGTCATGGTAACTCAGCAAGTCTTGAGTGCAAGAAATATGGAACTGCATAAATTGCCTTATGTAAATAGTAAGGTTCATGTGGTGAGGTGAATTACCTTGCTTGGTAGACGGAAGGCGAGCAAGAAAAAGAGAGATATACTTTAGGCTAAAAAAGCTGCCTGGTATTAGGTTCGTGGTGTAAAAAATGGACTCTAATGGAGGCTAGGTTAATCACAGAACCTTTTTTTGTTCGTGATCCTCTTTCTTTCAGAGAGATTGATGTTTCACCACAGGCTTTTAGCCTTGTGTTCTGAATTTCAGAAGCCAGAAAAAAACTAGTAGAATAAAGGCGAAGGCAATAAGAGAGACGAAAAAATTAAATGATAAAATAATGTTGAGGTATTTTCCTTTCTCAATCTCCTATATTACTAAAATTCGGTAACATTTAGTCCAAAATTCTCAGTTAATTGAGTTCCGTATACTTTTCTATTTAAGCTGTGAACGTATTGCAGAAGAAAGCAATATTAGAAGCTAGAATACAAGCTTGAATAGGAATTAATACTAGAATTTACCTGAATTCTTTGAAATTGTCAACAATAACATGTCAACTCTTCAGATCTCTCGCTTAACACAGTTAGGTATTTATTAAATTTGAGATAAACTGTAAATTAGTTTGAATTGAATTGGAGAAGTAGAGCTACTCTAATAAACGAAGACTCTCACGTTATTAGTGAAATATACGAAATATACAAAATGTTTGACAATGGGTAGTGTATAAAATTGTGCGTTTAAACATTCATAACACAGTATACAAGTTTTTCTTCTGATGCCTGCATTTTAGCTATAGTAGCAACCTATTCAAATCCAGAAGCCGTGCATATTTCCAAGTAACCTAACCGACTACCTGCCGAATCACCGGAATTGTCGGATGAGTGAATATCAAGTGAAAGAGGCTGTATCGCGGTTGTGGATAAAAAGTGGGAGAAAGTTGGATTCAATCTCTTGAGCTAGTTTTAATTAAGAATACCGAGAAAGTTTCCAGGTAATGGACTCTTCCGTGTACCCCCTCCCTCCCCCGAAAAAAGAAACAAAAACACAGGGTCAGTGGAGGTTAACGTTTGCAGTTACGCGGCGATTGTGGTTGTTTGCATACTTAATGAGCTCCTTGAGTGTGACTAATTTGCTCGAGGAAATTCAATGGTTCCGGGGATATGGTTCATAGCGCAATTAAGAATGAATCATGATTCCCAGAGCGCTGCGAATAATTATAGTAAGCGGCGGGAAACGCTTTCAGTGTTTTTACGGTTTCATTTTTTAACTGATGGTATAAACACTTGCGTTTATTTTTTTTCTTCACAAATTATACTTCGCCCTCTTTTAGCGCGGTGTGGTAATTCTTGTGGTTGCGCTTACATAACAGTTTTGGCTGTTGCGTTTCTTTGGCTTGCGGACTCAATCGCAGGTAGGCTATTGTTAGGGAACGTGCAGGAATGTGATTTTAGGGACCCCTTTTGTGTCCCGTAACACATTTCGGCAATTTATGGCACTTCCTACGTGTGACTTGACAACCGCGTATGCCACGTGTTACATTTCCTAGTGAAACACTTCCACCATTTTGAAGCGCTATGAAGAGATATCTGTTGGAAGAAGTGTCGCCTGAAATGTCATTGTCATTAGGTAAAAAAAATGGTAAAAAAATCGGTTCCCTTGTGAAGAGATTCTTTTCAAACCCTAACTGCTAAGGTAACTTAACAGACCACCTCATACCTTTGTCGGTAATTTCAGTTAGAGCTTTTGCCAAATTTATTGCGGAAGGTAAATTTAAGGTTCTTTTGACTGCAGCGAACCTGGCGAGACGAAAGGGTGCGCAGAACATCTTTCGCCCAATTTTCTCATCGTAGAGAGGCTAAATAGGTTACCGAGGGCCTAAATATAGAACCAGAACACCTGCAACCTAGAGAAAATCTGTTAGCGAACTCAACATTGTAGAGATCTTTTCTCCTGACCATTAGCGCGCACTTCGCTTGACCAGTGACGCATGTGCGAGTAATAACCTTGGCAGAGCTTCACAATACCGTTTCGCAAGGCATTGTTCTGTTCTAATTGCGTTTTATGGATATTAGCGTAATAAATAAGCAACAAAAAGGGTAGGGTAGCTGTAATACAATAAGCTTACTCTCCGCTTTCCCCTCACATACTAGATCGTAATTCTAAAGTTTACCTCTTTTCTTAAAATCCGTGGGTATTATTTACCTCAGCCGCTGGAAAGAGCCCAGATTTGAAATTAACAATCCCAACGAGAGCAATTTAGGAGGAGAACCACGGCAGATGTGTCTTTTCTCCCAATTTTCTACACTTCGACCTATGACGTGGTAATTCTTAACTCGTCTAGTATTTATAGTTGTCAGAAGGCGTAGCAAGTCCGCGTCCATTTGTTAACATCTTTTAACAAGTTTCTGGGACAGAGTCGTTACCCTTTCCGTCCTTTTTAATTTTCTCCTTTTTCGGTATTTTCAAACTGCGATTACTACGTAGAAACTTTCAGAATATAAGAGGGAAAACAACATAGTAAACTAGAAGGCTGCGTGCTCTGTCCTTGCCCTTGGCCGCCATTATCATAATTCCACCCTTAGGTAACAATGACCACAGCTGCTTCAGTCGTACTTCTCTCAAAGGCGCCCGGTGGATATTTTTACGCATATTTTTATTTCTTGTTTTATTTTCTTTATTTTCTTTTTTCTTTTAGGCAGGGTTCCAATTTTTGAAAATTTTTGAGGCATATTAGGCTTGAAATCCTCTTTTGACACTAAAAAGTGGCTGTCATCGTCAGTGCTTTTGTTTACTTTTCACGGTGTTTGGATGTTACTTAGTTTGAATGAGGACTCCGTCTTCCAAAGCACGAAAACTTCAAGAGAGGTGTGTTGGCTCCTTCTCACGCACAATTGGCGTCGTCTGATTATTCAGTTTGATAGCTGTTAAGGAGGTAACTGTTATTGGTAATGAGTTACCAATTGTGTTACTATTAAGGAAGTTTTAAAGTTTGCTATTGAACGCATTGAAAACGGAAGGATAAACAATCGGATGAAAGAATGCGTTTTGAGGGAATTCCGATTAACGGGATTTTTAAAGCGTTTCCTGTGCCTCTTTTTTGCGGAGGAAACTGAGACGCATCTTTGAAGATTTTATAGGCTCATTACATATGCAAATGATGGCAGTAACTGTTTAGTCTAGACCTTTGTTTTGCTTGACGTCACGGTCGTGCCGATAACGCCAGGAACAAAGTTGGAATTCGACTCGGCTTCCGGTGAATTTCATTAGCCATCTTAAAAGTTGTAAGCATTTTTCTGTACGTTCATAGCGTAATAACGGGATAATAATGAGTGCATTCGTTTTTAAATATTTTAAAATCCTATTTTTCTTTTTAGGAATCTTATCCGTCGGAACATAAGTTTAGAAAGACATTATGGTATGGGTAATTTCAACTGTCGAGTATCAATTTACGTTAATGTAGGCGGGCTGGAAGTTGACGTTTAGT
Organism: Triops cancriformis; assembly: GCA_020615345.1. NCBI lineage: Eukaryota > Metazoa > Arthropoda > Branchiopoda > Notostraca > Triopsidae > Triops > Triops cancriformis. The sequence goes on from JAHZNP010000100.1 coordinate 56,569, forward strand.
GGTCAGGAACTTTTAATTGTGATGGGGGGAAAAGGGACTAGCTGAATTGTTTGAAAGTTCGTATTGTTGAGCCTGCAAGGGTGCTGCGACGGTAGAGTTCAACGGCATTTTTAAATGGAGAGTTCCAGAGAAATAATGTTCAAAGAAAAAGTGTCAAAGCCTCACTATTGTACTCTGAACGGAGGAGCATGGGCAAAATCAGCTCTTTGATTGATTATTTCTTAATGTACGCGCTTCAGCAATCACCGAGGCTGTTCTGGAAGTTTTCTTTTTGTAATTGACCGCCTACGACGCACTGTTTAAATAGAAATCCAAGCTTGAAGGATTTGTTGTTAAGAAAATCCGGGTGCGTTGTGAGGTAAGAACTATCAAGTAGTTAGTTACGCCACGCGGAGGTGGGCTCATCTTCCCAGAAATTTTTGTCAGGGAAGTAAGAAGTCCAGTTTGATGTTTCCCACGCTGTTTGCGAGAAATGTGGGTTAAATGGTAACAGCTCAGGCTGCAATAGGAAGCCGAGAAAGTTTTTTCACACGGTTACGGGAAAGACCAGCTTAACCCTACCGTTATTCTTCCGCTAAACAAGACAGCCTTGGTGATTTACGCTGGTGCGGCGAAACTCTTAAGGCATTAAATATCTTTTTGTAATAAACTCGCGAATCTTTGCAAATTTTGGTGACTTTTTAGTGTTAAACATGAAAAGCTGACTACTTATAACGGAATACTTTCAAGTGTATACATGTCCAAAGGAACAAATATAACACCAATTCTTGAACAGAAAATACTTTATAGAATTTAAGTTTATTGAAATTTACTTTATAGAAAATATAGAATTTACTCTCTAAATGAAGATGAGCTAATGAAAGAACCATCAACAGGTGGAAGCCCACGATGGTTTCATTTTGGGGAAAAATATGTTTCATGTTACATTTTCAAAAGGAGCCTAATTTGGACTATATAATAGTTTCCATGAGGATTTTGTTATTTTTCGAAGATTGAAATAAATAACTATAATTGAAGGAGAACAACTGTAAATTAAAAAGTAATCTAATAGATTCGTATGTAACTTTCGCATAAATGATAAATGCATTCAGTGACTTGAAGATATTTTAACTAATTTTGAAAGAAATATGCATTTTGTGATACATTTCGGTTTGCTTTTGTAGAACGAAAGAATGAAAATTAAGATTTTGAATTAAATAATTGAAAGGTTAGGGCTACTTAATAGAGTCCCAGCAAAAATTTTGGCAAAATGAAGAAAGTGTCTGTCTTTTGAGTTAATTCACGTTGCGGCAACTTTGTCAGTGACAGTTCATTCAACGCAAACTTGATTTCATTACCTTGTCAATGAACGTAACTGCTAGAGGGCACAATTGATTCGGATTGCGGACGGACCAGTTTTTCTGGTGTTCAAGTTAAAAGACCAGATAATAGGTAGGCGTAATCATCCTCATTACGGGGAATGTTTTTGCTGTGGGATAGTTTACCTTGGCACGCGTTAGAGATGAATTTCAAGTAAAGCTTCTGCATTATTATCTAACAACTTTGCCTACTACTTCCGTCTCTAAGATGCCCGCACCCATAATCCATCCACTTCATCACCATATTCAATATGCAAATGTAACACGCACAAACTATTGGTTTTCAGTTTTGTGAAACCTCGAAGCACAACTGTACAACTGTCATCTACTCAACTTTCGAACCTTTCAAAACTCATCCGTCTTCACATAATGAAGAACTTTTGGTAGTATTTATGTAAATGACTTACAAGGAATAACAGTTGTCTCTTGAATGATACGAACATCTTCAATCCCTTAATTCTTTTTTACCAAAGTTCTCTTCCCTTCAGATTCTCTTCCGGAATGATGCAGTAGTAATGACGAGCTATTCGATTAGTTAGTATCAGCAATATTTTAAGTACCAAAAAATATACAATGCATTGTTTGCCAAGTTTTTTTAGACTTAATCTCCGTACGTACTTTGAGAAACAAATGAAGTCTAAAGAATGAATTTGAATTAAAAAAGATAAAAGCAGTTTGGACGTCAAGTTTACCTGAGAATCATGCTGAGTTCTTGTTTAAAGAGTACCGTTCGCTACCAATGGAACCAAAAAATCAATACAGTTCTTTCCAGTCACTTTCAATACACAGGACTTGAGATATTACCGCGAAGTCACTAACTTTGAGAGATCCTAAGCGGTGGTGTAAAACATTTCTGCCTGACTGCACACAAGCTGTATGTTTCTGTAAGCTAAGAGTGCTCACCAAACGTCAACTGACTTAATCAAACTCTAAGGACACCCTGAAATGCTAAAAGTAACCTGTGGAGGCACTTGTTGCTTATAGCAGAACCAACTCAGAGCACTACCTTGCCCCTAACCGTCACTAACAGACGTGTACCCACTCGGTTACGCGTTGCTGTTGATTCTACCACGAAACTGACCCGGAACAATCGAGCTCCGACCACTATATTGGTGGCTGTCGTCCTTATAGGTACTTCGAAACAGCCTTAAGAAAAAGAAGGAGTGGTTTTGAAGACGCTTTCAATTTTTCTGTCGGCGGTGGTATTGCGCTGACCTGGATTGGAACGTTTTTACTTCTGCAAAAGGGCAGTCGGCATGCCGCATTACGATGACCTGGCTACAGCCTAACAATGACAATTTTCCCAGACCTTTCTCCTAAACTTTCATAACACGTGGGAAAAATACCATCTCGATTTATATAAAGAGAAACTTTTGCGGTAAAAAATAAAGAGGTCGGAAAAGATTCGCTTTTGAGGGTGGGATGCACACATGCGATTCGGTGTAGTTTTTTATTTAGCGTTGTTTGAAGTATTGTGAAAGGAAACGAAGAGGTTATAGGGTAACTTGTTCAATGATTTTAATGATAGACTCGTCTTTCCAACGAGCGGAAGTTTTCCTTTCTTTTGTGGAAAAAAAGATTGGGGTGTGGGGGAGATTTTAACGACAGGGTAGTTAGTTTAACACGTAACAGGTAACAACAGGACTACTTGGGAAGTATTTCCTTGCAGGTGTTCTTTGTTTGTTTCTAGAAAGCAGAAAGCTTAGATATCATTAAGGAAAACGTAGGAAGGAATTTTTATGCTTGCAATTTTTAAAGTTAAGGAAGAAATAATTAACTAACAAAAAGTTATGACGCATGGCGACATAGAAGCAAATGATAACGTATGTACCAGTACTTACTGTAACAATAAAATAGAGTAAAATCTCTTTATGTCGAACTTCGTGCAACGTAATATGTATATAACATTGTGTTCCATATATCTCCCATTATTCCGAATTACAAATTAATTGTTGCTGATTTGCAATGCTATCAGTAGTAGAGAAAGTTCAGAGTAGTTTGCTATAGTATTAACTCGTTACCATGGATATCATAATCAGCGTATGCGTTTTTATAAAGCGTTGCATGATCGTATGCCATAATCCTATGGTTCATTGCTGTGCACTTTTTTGTACAATATTTTATTTTTGAGTTCACGTGTATCTTTCGTAAGGTTCCGTTACTGTAACTCTTGCAATGAATGGTATTAACTGAACATAAAACGAAGATGACCAAACTTGCTATTCAACTGAAAATGTGTCTAAATTTTATATATATATTTCTTTTATTTATCTAAATTTTGTATATATTTCTTTTATTTGTCTAAATTTTGTATATTATTTTTTATTTCTATTTTTATATTATCTGTTTTCTATGTCTATTTTTATATATATCTTTTATATGTCTATTTTTATATTATTTTCTCATATCTTTAATTTTTTTAATATTGTTCCTTTATATTTATGCGCGTATCTGTAAAGATGAGGTATTTCTAGCATGAACTGACATTTAAAGTAGTTGTATAAAACATCTCCTGTAGAGACTTCGTACATCAAACCGCATAGGGTTCTACAGGTTTACTAACCCTTTTATGGCTAATACAGACGACCCCTTTTTTTAATATAACGGGACCTCTCTAGGGCGTCGGGTTTGTGTTGCGCTAATCGACTGTTCTATGTGGGGACCAGAGGAAGCCTTTCTTGGACATTTTGGAGATTAGCCTGTCACAGACTCAATCAGGGATTGTTGAAATGCCGCTCTTTTGAAGTGTCTCAAGGGCGATTGGACATAGCGAGTACATTTATTGACCTTTTTTATACACGATAAGCTTTTCTAGCGGTAAATTAGTACGAAGAGGCGCGAGATTGATCTGACACGATGGCCAATAGCCTGGCTAGTATTGTTAAACATGTTGTATAAGGCATGTATTGTTGTTCTAGCTCCGTTGGTTTCTGGAAAAGAACCGAAGTTTCCCTGGAAATTCGTACATTTTTTGCTTTTCGTACCGGCCGAGCTTACTGTTTTGATCGGAAATCCCGGTCGCTTAATTGTGTGCATTTTCTTTTTTTGCCTTTTTCGGCAAATTCGGCGCATTGTTGCATGATTTGTCACCCTCACTTCCGTGGAACGTGAGGGAAAAACGCATTTTTGAGTGAAGAGAAGTGGGTTAGACAGAAAAGACGTTGTAATGACCGCGGAAGAGTTTATGGTTCGGAAAAGTTACCAATTTGTAATGGGTTAGTTTACCCGTTGCGAATTCCCACTTCACTATTGTTCCAGCGGTTTTATCCCAAATTATAATCTGCAACTTTCGCAAGACTTAACAGCTTGCGTCCGTTAGTGGGATGAATCTTACCAAAAAACGATGAAGATACCGTATTGTGGTGACAGTTGGGACTCGTTTAAAATTATTAATGCATTTCTTATAGATTATGTCCTATATACTCAGAAACACTACGTACGATGGGACAGTAGCTGTCTTGTTAATTCAGGTGGGAAGTTTTTTATGTGCTACCTTCGAAGCGAGAAACTGGGCTGTTCAAATAGAAGATTATGGTAATAATGCTGAGTCGATGACTCAGAAAGGGCAACGTAGTATCTCTACAAATAAATTGTTAAAAAGTGTCTTAACAAGCGTAAAAGCAAATCCAAGTGCTTAGCATGGGATGACTGTACGACACAGTACTGTAGAAAATAATCCTGTGTGCAAATACGGGTACAATACCAGCGCATGTAGGTCGTACCGGACTTAACTACTACTGTGCACGAAACGCTGCGGAGTTCAGTAGTTTAGTGTAAAAAGCTATTCAGCATGTATTTGCAACGGACTACCCCAAATAAGTAAAGAATAGCCATGAGTAGGGAATATCCTTTGTTACATTTGCAAACGTGTCTGTGGCTTACAGCTCACAGATGTTTAATGGTGTAAGCCTCTAGAACCGTTTATTCTAATCCTGGGACAAAACGCACGACACGAGTTAATGAAGAGCATTGTCCTTAAGACCAGACTGAATGCCAAAGAAGGGAAAATTGCATTGGCGATTTTCCAATGACTGTTGCATATTTTTCCAAAAATTTTTCCGAACATCTTTTGATTAGTAATATCTAGAACCCATCAAGGTGAGATGCTCGAATGTTAGAATTCTGGAAAATCCTTGAAAAATTTTAAATTAGACTGGCCTTTTCGCAAAAGCTATTTCATTGTGGATTCCTGGGGAGTATCAATAAAAACTTTATTGTGAATAATACCTTTGAGAAGCACTGAATAGTAAATGCAAAATTTTTATTAAAAAATCTTTCCATTTAAATGACCATAAGAGAATTGGCCTAAACGCTTTGTTGTGTACAATTTCTATTAAAAGCGTTCCTCTGTGACACTTAGAAATGACTTTTGATGTGTCTTGCATTTCGACGCATACTGTTTAGGCTTCAGTATATACTGCGCGTAAAATAATAAAATTGCGTAAATTGAACTCATCCCTTTTTAGTGCCGTTCAAAAGGGTTTACGACTTCTGGTGAGCGGAGTAGAGCCTGCGGTCGATGATTTGGACCTGATTGGTGCAGTTCTTCTGATTAGGTCCTTGCTCTTCATAGATTCTTCGACAATCATTAGACTTTTATTAAGTCACGATAGCGAACACCGTTAGTCTTTTGAACGTAGCGTCAAATCGAATTTTTATGACTTAATGAATCCACTAAAAGCGTCTTGTTTCTTTTTTTTTTATCTGAAATTTGGGTGTTTCGCGGAGTGTTGCAATGTCTGCCGTCTCGGTAAAGATGTGATCTCCATCCCGGACGTGCATTTCCCATAAACCCTTTTTTGGGTAAATACTTTCAAAGATCGTCTCCTCTTAGACTTTCGTTGAACTCGGCTTGAAACGGATATTACACCCCAAAGTGGCAGGAAAAGAAGTCAAAGAAATGACGAAAAAGGCGGCAACCATACGATGGGAAATTTAGAGAAGATCTTAGAGAGAGATTCCAATGTTTGTGTGCTGGGAACTGGGTTGTGTGACTGATTTGCTTCAGAAGACCAAGTGATGTCATGGACAGGTGTAAAAAAGTTTTGTCGATGGAAAAAATGGGGATGACTATTAAAACGTTATGTCAGCAGGTACGAATGATTTTGTAGAATTTTCTGCACTGACTCGGTTTAGCAGGGGAACTTGAGCTCGGGAATCCCTTTTATTTGTCAACAAAAGACGTATTAGCTTTGGTCATAATGGTTTTTGAACGTTGGAGGTCCTGGACTAGCATTCTCAACGTAAATCGAAGAATGAATTGAGTCAGCCGAGCAGAAAAAATCTAACTGGGGGGAAAACAGTGCAATTTTTGAGGAGTTGGTGGAATTAGGTACGAAAGTAAGAGAAGACTTTGAACAATGCTGCTCCATGTTTTGCAGATCTTTACGACGTTTAGTTGCGGTTTAATCTACTAACGGTCGATGGCTGAGCTTTGACAACCTGCGGTGGACTAACTGCAGTGGCGTTTTAAGCCGAGTTTCACCAAGCGTTACCGTAAAGGCCATGGTCAGTGTGCAATCACAATCATATTCAACAGTATCCCGAAAAGTAGTATTTATGTCAAATAACTGTAATTTCTTTTAGTACCTTAAATGAGTTCTGTCTTAAATTTGCATTCCAGATTTCCGTTCGATATAAATTAAAATCTTTCAACCAGTGTGAAATTCCGTTAAGTTATATTCGCTTTTAATACCGTAGGGTTTAATAGTTTGAAAATGTGCGACTGTAAGCAAATTCGCACAACTGAACTTGACAGCAAAAGTTTCTCAGTAATTAAGCGCTTCACTATTTTTTTTATAAATTGCAGGTTGGATTCCCGTTTAAAATTCTTTTAGTAGATATTTTTGCACATTTGTATTGAAAATACTTGAGAAAAGACAATACTTCATGATCACAATGTGTTACCATTGTCAAGAATTGTCTAGTTTGTTTCATATTTATAAATAAACTTTGGGAAGTTTAGAATAATTTTATGAACAAACTTAAATCACTTTGGAAAGAAGCGGGAAAATGCTCTAAATTTGCATCGAACACTATTCGCATTCCACAAAATTGGGTTGAGTTCGTTCCGTCTAGTTAAACAATTCAAAGTGGTAACTTACAACTGCATATCGAAAGCTTCCGTGCAAAATCCGTTAAATAGGGATGAAGAGCGAGTGTTTTTTTTCTGAAAGGAATAACAGCGACGTGTAGCACGGCAAATCCAAAGAACTCGTCACCAAGAATTAGCTCAAACTTCACAACTGTTGCAGTTAGCACATGGTTGCTCTGCTATGTGTCACTGCCGAGTTAAGAATGAACTGCGAGGATCTGTGTGGTGGTGGTTGGCTTTGAAGGTTTACTTATATAGGCGAAGAGCCCTCAGCCATGCTTTTGGAAGTGAAACTCCTTCGCTTTTTGTAAAAGTTTAAATTTTTCCCTGTACAAAGATATTCGGGGGCTTTCTGTCTGGATTTCTCATTGGCCCAAGCCCCGCTGAAAGCCTCCCACGCTTCCTATTTCAGTAATTAAGAAGGTGATCGTAATAAAGGAACCAGTGCCAGTTCATTTACGTGGTCATTCATACCTTCTTTTTCTAGTTTCTCGCCTACTTTTATTTGCCTGTCTTTCTGACAGTTTCGGAATCTCGCCAGAATAGAGCATTGTCAGCCAATGAACTGTGAAAATTTCCTTTTTTAGAGAATGCGTAGTTCCTCTCAAAACCGAACTATGATCATGCTCATAACTTCCTCGATACACAATTAGACAATAATAGGAGAATGCTTGTGTATTTCTCCTTTTTTAAGGAGCTCAAAAAAGAATAACAATGAATCTGTCTCTCGGAGGATTGCAAATAGTACGAAGTCCAGCAGCGTGGGAATTGTCGATAACTGAACATTACCTGTTACTTTTCCGTTCCCGACCGTGAATGCGAGACTGTCTAAGTAGGAAGCTTATTTGCAACTGAGAAAGGTGAATGGATTGTCTCGTTAGACAGAATTGGCTATCAGTGCGAAATTCGTGAAATGTTAACAGATACATGCAGGAAGTTGAAGAAAAAAAGACTTCAATCTCGATAGTTTCCGCTGTCTGGTGAAATGACCTTTGTTTCAGTAACATTCGCGAGTATTAGTTATATAAAGTGTGTGTTGTCTACCTGGAGCAAGTGATTATTAACCGTGTCTTAGCCACGTATTTCCTAATCACATATGACAAGTCCGTTGGACGTGACGAGTTGTCTGTATGATCTTCCGTTATGTTCAACAATCAGTTACATGATATTAACAAATAAATGAGGGAATAATCTCGATCAAGTGTATTTCATGAGTGTTTTTCAATACTGTACTAAAATTTCCAAGAATATACGTATCCTATGAATTCAATAGAGTGCTGTGTGTTCTAATTTGTTCGTATATCGATGATCGAGGCTCACAAGCATAGTTTGCTGTAGTATGAGGTGTTATATTGTGGTTTCAAAGCAAAAATATGAGAAGATGGGTAAATCGTTTGAAGAAGAGCCCCGTTTGTAGATGGGAAACGTAACTGAAGTGTAAAACAGTGTTTCCTTGTTAACTCCTCCATAAAAGGGAGTTGGGAAAACAGTTACGTTAGCGTTTACTACGTCATGAGACTATAAGACAATAGCCAGCATTAACAAACTTTATAACAAGAAAAGAGAAAATTAAAAATGGAAGCTTTGTAGAGCATTTCAATGTTCAGAATTAGATCCACTAGAATTAAAGATGCAGGTGTAGCATAAATTTTAATTTTTTAACAAGTGCAATTAGAATTGCTTTGCTTGCTAAGGATTACAAGGTTGCATTATTACACGTTGTTTTGCAAGCTTTCTAAATTGGAGAAGCATAAATAAAACTAAAAAAATCAACTAATTTAGCATGCATTTCATGAAGCTGAAACTAGTAATAACACAAAATAACGCGTAATGTATAAATAAAAAGTTTAGAATGTTAATTCAACATTAGGATCTGTCAATAGATTTTCTTCGTTCAATTGTTCAGTGAATGAATCCGAAATTTTGCTTCTATCTTTTGAACTTCTACCGCGCTGTTATGGAAGGTAATGTGATGAGAATTGAAAGACAGAAAAATGTAGTCAATTTTAAGCTTTAACAGCTAAGAGGGACTTTTTTACCCATTTGAAAATGCATTCCGTAGCGATTTGACATTTCAATCTTTGGAGACTGTTTAAACATTCTTCCAAGTCCAAATAATTCGAAGCTGACTAGCAAACCTCTTGAATGATAAAGTGGACACTTTTTGTATTAATAAGATTTGTAAAGACGTGTAGAGGTTTCCTCCTTTCGGAAATGACTTGTCATAAAAAAACTGAGTTGCTCACGAGCTTGGTTGTCTCTTAATAGAAGTCCATTCTTTATTTATTGAGTAAATTTACTTGTATAGTAATACACCTATCTGAGCACATCGTTGGCATAGTTTCCTTTCGTGGGGTGAAGTTTCACGTCGCTGTGCTTATTTCTTCGATGGCCAATTTTTAGTTCATAAAACGTTTTCTGAGGCTCTTTTCCAGTCAGTCATGAAAATGCGTTTGGATTTTCTACGTAACGGAACACTTGGAAGAAGTGTGGACGAAGAAGACTCGTACAGTATGGGATGAGGTTTAGGAACCCGTCACGCGCCGTTTGACATTTATGCGTTTCAAGGAGGCGAAAAAAGAATTGTTGAGATTTTTTTCTTTTCGTTGTTATACTATTAAAGGGAAAAAAGGCACAAATTGCGTCTAAAAGACTGTAATTTAAACGTCACGGACTGTGTTGCACTGCGAGGGCGTACTTAATCAAATTTTGGTAAGTGTACTACAGCCGTAAGCCACTATTTACTCGTTTCATAGCGTGATCCATATGAGATTTGATGGCCTCGGACATTGTATTCTTTTATTGGAGAAAGTAGCTTTTATAAATCCTTTTCAATTTATAGGCTAATTTAAGCTTTCCCTTTGCTCCTCGAACAGAATCTGCCTACAGACTTTCGCCTGCACACATCAAATCTGTACATTTAAGTGTTAAAAGAAATCGTCTCTTAACGCCACTGTATACTGCCCTTCTCTTTTGGACGATTACATGGAAAACTTGCGTGGACGATTTTGTATTTACCACTCAATGTTTATGAAAGTAATCTTGACAGTAAAGTTTTAATGGCTAATGTTTCGAATCTTACGAAGAGATGTCTTTGAAAAAAGGCAAAGTATAATTTACGATTTTTCAGGCAATTCGTCTGCTTTTTTTCCAAAATTCTGAATTTCGAAAATTTCTCCACGTTCGAGGAGAAATGCTAACTTTACTATACGGACTACTAATTTTACAATTTGGTCGAAAAATTATAGAAAAATACTCAACAGTTAACGGAAAAAACGTCGACGCAATTTTGTCGTTTCTCCCATTCAGTCAATGTAATAAGAGAAAGGGTAGGCTATACAGTAGCCTTAAGTGTAAAATCGAATCTAAGTGTAACTCAAATATTTTTCTGTTGTTACGCATTCTTTAAGAATTTTTTTTCTGTTTCAGAAAACGATCAAATCAAAACAGAACAACGAAATAACACCTTGAACACATCCTTGTCAGAGTGTATATTGGATTTAAAACGTCCTGTTTTGATTGTTGGGTTATACCAGCGTCTAATTTGCGGTTGTCCGAACCATTTACCACGTAATGATTTTTATTTTATGTGAGAAACAGACGGGTTTTTTCTTGAGCGTACAAACTTCCGTGGTGAGTAGTTTATCAAGGCGTTAAGGAAAATACGGTTTAAATTCAGGGCGACTTGTTAGCGTAGTAGTAAATTTTCGTTTTCTCTTTGCGTATGGCAAAGGTGCTCCTGACAAGTGAGTTGTTTTTATTGGAGTGTTTTTCAGCATCTGCTATCAAGCAGCAGAAAGTAGTAAAGAGTGCAGAATAAGTTTTCCAAACATAACCCAAGCCTAGTGTGTTTTCTTAGTTTTCTCAACCAGAAGCACTAATTGACCTAATTGATGCGCTTGGTTGAACGCAACATCTTTGTAGCATGTTCTATTTAGGCTCCAGAAAAGCTTGATCTAGTGTTTTCTGTCAGGAGTGCGTTGCTATCAGATTATGAAAATCAATAAATTTTACTGGTTTAACAATTTCCATCCCTTCGAGGTACTTATGACTCGGATTTCTCTCTAGTTAGCTAACACATTACTAGCCCCGATTTTAAGAATTCGACTCACTTGTTACTTTTCTGGAGTAAAAGAATTAGGTCTCTTCCTGCAGAGATTTTGACAGCTTGCGTGCAAGTCCGACAAGTAAAAAAAGCTCGCTAAAAAAACGGGAAATGCTGAGCTGTTTTTTTATTCAAATAGGGCTCCAACGGAGGTTCACATTCCTAACCAGTATCGCCAATTCCTTTGCCTCGTAGCGCTCTTTAATTTAAATAAAAAACATCTTCTCTTTAGAAGAAAACGTGGTGCTATATTGGCTCAAACTTCACACGACACTGGGAGCTAAATTTGCATAAAAGGTCAATATTTGCATCTAAAAAGATGGCAAAATGTCTTTCCTTCTAGTCTGTCAAGAATATCTATTGTCTTCGAAATTGCAAAACACACAAACACATGATGTGTAACTATGCGAAACACGTCCTTTGTCGAAACGATTCTCAATGACATAGTAAGACGCATTTCAGAAACGTTAGGAAAAGACTAAATTCCAATATGCAAGAAAAGTCCTATTTTTAAAAAAAAAATTTGGGGGGGAGGAAGTTCATTTCGTTTTACTGCATAAGGAATATAAGTAGAAGAAAGCCACAGCTAATCACTTGATATGGGAAACAGTGACGGACATTGAGTAGACAGCCACAAAAAAAGCGTGGCTAATGACTTGTAGTAGGTTAGAAACTTAATCGTAGCTTTGGCATGAATAACAACCCTCATAACTTGCGGAAAAGCCAGGGAGCTTCCCCATTTTATATAACATGACGAACTAAGAGGAAAGCTTAGGACTTTGAATACATATGGTCCTCTTCACTTTTTTGTCAATAATTGCTCACGTAATCGTGCGAGCCATGTCTTGTTTCTTCACAAGAGGGAAAATATGAACCGAACACTCAAAAGGGTGGTAAATTTGCTAGTTTTACTTGACATTTGTTAAACGTCGCAAAAGGCCATTGTTACTATAATAAGCTTTAACTAGGTTACTAGCATACCTGTATGGGGTACGCCTTCAAAATAGAACCCTACGGATGGGAAATTCTAAAAGCAAAAACGTGAAACTCAATGCGTAACAAAGGCTCTTGTTATATTATAATACACTTTCTTTTTGATATGGGTTAAATAAAGTGGGTCTTCCGCTCTGGCAGAACAGAGTCAATTTTGCGTAATTTATTCCGAAATGTGTATTGAAAATGATTCAGAACCGACATGTGCACCTCAAATTCTGTGGACTTCGTCGTTAAAGCGTTCATTTTTTTTCGATCACCTGTGTGGTATGTTTCGTGGTCTCCAGTTTATTCTTGAAGTAATTAACGCCAAGGTGCTGTTTTGGTACGCGACCCAGTTCTTATATTTTTGGCAGGAGAAACTGAACGCGTGTTTCTTTCGTCCCTTTTCACCGGAATGGGCCGTTTGTGCGTTGGGACTAAGGAGCATATTAGATGAGGTCTAATTAGTGGGCTCTCTAGTCAGACTTTTTAATGAAGTTTTCCCTTTTTGTAAAAAAAATATATATACCATTTGGGATTTGGGAAGCTATAGAAGATTTGGGACGTGGAACATCGGACGCAGAGGCTAAACGACGACGTTTGGGCGAATTGCGGCTATTCAGAATGACAGATGTTCCGGAATTAGGCCGCGAGGAATGGCTCAAATGACTTGGTAAGAAAAAAAGAACAAGTATAGAGGGGGAAAAGTGTAGGTTTGGGGCGAAAAACGAAATCTAGGGCTCCATTTTTTTTGGGCTTACCGATTTTGTTTACGTTCTAGCGTTTTTTGAGTGGCTAAAGAAAGAGAGCGACTGCGACCACTTCGCGAAGCATGTGAAACCGTTTCCGGACTCGAGCGATAGTAATCCGGCGTGATTCTGGCGCGTTCTTGGCTTTCTCTTCGTCGAAACTGCAGCTCGCGGTCCGCCGCAATGATATGCATACGCTCCGCAGCAGACAAGGTGAAAAAGACGTCATGCAGCGCGTAACACGCTCCATTCAACTGTATAAACACACTTTATCAAAATGCTTCGGGAAAAATATCATCACAAAACCAACGAAGCTAACCTCATGTGTGAGTAACAATAGAAATGATTATTTTTCGCCCCGGGCCCAAAATAATAAAAATGGGACAAACTTCAATTAAAACCCCTCTCTAGACATACCAAAAAGCCAATATTATGGAAAAATTCATTTGAAGAAATGAAGCACGTAAGCCTTAATGTTCCTAACCTTAAAACACAAAAGCTTTTCTTTCCGTTTCGCAAGTAACTATTAACATCTGGAAATGATAAATAAACGTGCACTAAGTTCCATAACTATATTTCATTTGGTTAACATACAAGAAAAAAAAGGATAAAGATACTGACAGGTAAAGAAATTGAAGAAGGTTTGGTTTGTTACTACCCGTTATGCATGAATTGTATGTTTCTACCTGTTGGAGTAAACGGTGACGCAGGGATGCATCCTCTGGTCGGATGGGATTTTGGCCTGTTTCACGCTGCAAGTCCACCAAGCAGTCTAGCGTGTCTTCAATGGTTTGTACAATACGTTTCACGCGCTCGGTACGCATCAGTCGCCTCGTAAGGTAACCTTTCACATGGGCACTCACTATTTCACACTTCCTTCGGAAATCACTATCAGCTTTCCAATCCTAGAAACCCCCAAGACCCGTTATTTTACACTTCCTGTCAAACTAGGCCCTTAGTCAACTTTCTTCGACGTAAAAAATAGCTTCCCAATTACGTTCCCAGCAAAATACAGTCACATATCTAATCTGCCGCAGTCAACAGAACTGCCCGATGAAAAAAAAAGCTAAATTTCTCCGTAATTTTACTTACGAGACTGCACATTAAAGCAAAGTTTACTATTTTAAACCACAACGTGCAGTAACTTGACTAAAAGGTTAGGTAAACAGGCAGTTATCCATAAAAATGCGATTTGCTCCGCTGGTTCATTTAAACAAAATTGTGTAGAAAAATACTAAAAAAGGACTTTCAAAAATTCCAAAGATTCTTTTGAAAGCAAAGCTTTTCAATTACGTCGGCAGTTTTCCCACAAAAGAGGCCAGAGCGCTTACTTTCAGAGGAGCCAGGACTCTTGACGGGGGTTTCGAATTGCTTAATTGTGATTGACTCTCCCCAGGAAACGCCAGGCTCTGGTTCTGGGTGAAGGGCGAGGTGAGTCCACGCAGGAGCGGTGACGGTGCGTTTAACGCTGCTTTGCTGGACGTAAGCGAAGCCCGTTGCCTATGGATGTCGAGAACGTCTCCATTACGACTCGGGCCTACGGAAGTATCCCGCTGCTGCGCGTCGTGAGTGTCAAACTCGGGGGCCAGGTTGCGTTTGGCTTTCGCCCCAGGCGTTGAGCCTGTGGAAGACTGAGACACGGAACGGTACAATGCCGGATCTTCGCTTTGCAACTGGCTAAGTAACTGACCCTCTTGGGCTTTGAATAATTCTTGCAACCGTGCCTGCTCAGCGGCTTGCTGGGCGAGTAATTGTTCCATTAGCGCTTGCTGACGGGCGAATAATTCTTCTATGAGTTGGCTGCCTTGGGTTATGAGATCGTCGCTGTTGATGAGTTCGTGTTCCTTGTCGCTAGGTGCTGTTACTGTTGCTACAACTTCAGGAGCTTCTTCGCTGGCTTTATCATCGTTGATCTGCTTGGATTTTTCGAGGTACTTTAATAAAACGGGACTGGGCGTGTCTAGGGTGTAAGACAGTTTCCGAACTCGTTTAAGCGTATCACCGTTTTCTTCAGGAAACACTTCGTTGGCGCTACTTATGATTGAACTTTGGGGTGAAAGCGGCTCAGGGTTAGACAATTGGGGAGATTCAGGAGGAGTGGGCGTATCTTGGCTGATTACGGTTGCAGGCGTGGCACTACGCGTTTCTAGCCCTGCGTGCAATGTAGGGGATTCTGTGACGGAATCTGACGTGATAGTCAAGTCCTGGACCATGTATGGGTTTAGATCCGTGCTAGACGAAGCTACGCTGCAGCTGATTTGAGAGAGGCGTGACTCAGGGGGCGGGGTTTTGGAACTGGGAACGTTTTCTTTTATTTCAAGCTCAGTTAGCGTTTGAGTTAAGTTTGTTAGCGCGTTAAGGGTAGGCATATTGGGTTCTAAGGGTTGTAAATCGGGTTTTAGGGGAGTATTGGGCAAAGACTGAGTTTGCACGGGGGCGGGGTTTCGCAAAGAAGGCGTGTCTACTATCTTGTATTTAAAGGGTTGAATCTGGGAAAGAAATGGCACTGAGCCGGCTCTTTGCGCCCAGATGAAATTTGGAGAAGTAAGTAGATGAGTTTCAAAGTTGTAACCTTGGTTGAGTAACTTAGGTTTAGGCGGTGTTGACCAAGCTTTGAGATCAAGGGATCGGGAGGACGAAAAAGTTTCTGCTGGAATGCATTTTTGCAAAACAAAATTGATCTTGTCGTGCAGCTTTTGGCGCCGTTTTTCATTCAGCTTGGCTTCAATCAATTGCGCTTGGTTTTTGTACATTTGCATTTCTTTTCTGGTTTCTTCATCCAGCTAAAACAAATAGTGACAGTTTTCAGCTATTAAGATTTAACTAGTATGAGGTTTCTGAGTTTACCCGTGGAGGAAGGATGGGTTTTCCTCTTATTTTGATGCACGAAACGTACTGCGTTTGTGTATACAAAGTTTCTTGGGAATTGGCCATTTTTCACATGAATTCTGAAAGGGGTTAAATGATATTAAAAATTTTCAGAAAATATTGCAGGTGCACCATCAATAGCACAAGCAACACGCAAGTTTTCAAAATGTTTGTTTTTGTTTATTTTCTCGCCTCTGAGCGAAGTATCGATTGTCGTTTAGCTATCCGTAATCGATTCTTAAATTAGCAAACGGACATTGATAGCTAAGGCCATAACAGTTACCACGCTGCGCGGGAATGGCAGATCAGCAAGCAAGAAAGCGGAAAGCGAAAGCTTACTATATCCAGTCAGCGAAACAACAGAAACGTGCTTTTTACAAGTTAGACTCTGGACAAAAAGGCTTCCTGTGCACATGCAATAATCGAGAGAAAGAATGCGTCAGAGAAGCTTATAATTTATTGAACGAGTACGCAGACAAGTTGTATGGACCTGAAAATAAAGCGGTAAATCACTTCATATTTAATTAGCTTATGGTGAATAATTAAGTTGATTGTAACGTTTAGGAAGCGCGTGAGAAGGCGAAACAGGAAGGTGAAGAAGAGGATATTGCAGAGGCATTGGCCAAGGAAGTTAATTCCTTTAAAGAGCAAGCATCTACTCGAGCTGAAAGAAGATTCAGAAGCGTAGATAGTGGAGCTAACAACTGTATTTTTATAAAAACCACGGTAGGTTTTCTAAAACGGTCCTTCTATCTTTATTTCTTTTAATTTCAATTCTTATTTTGTACTGTACGATTTAGCTTGAAAATCCGACCAAAGTCGTAGATTCTATTTTGAATGACATTCAAACATCTGGGCAGCAAAAATCGCGTTTCCTGATCCGCCTTCTCCCTATTGAGGCGACGTGTAAAGTATAGTGTCTTAGTGGGATAGTTGCACTAGGAACTATTAAATTTGTTTTGTCGTTTTAGGCTAATATTGACGACATAAAGCGCTCCGTAGAGCCTTTACTTGAAACGCATTTCCAGAACGTGAAAACTTTTTCCGTTCTCTTCAGGTAATTAATAAGTATAAGAGATGGTTTACTATATTGGCAGCTCATAACATATTAACTTTCAGCAAGCCTTGAAAGTTAACTACTCAGCTTGCCGTCTTTAAGCTAAATATACGGAATGTAGCCATACGTGTTGAACTATGGCTACATTGGCAGCTCTGATCTGTAGAATACGCAAGGTGTTTATTGATTAAATATTATTTTAGATAGTTGTGCCAAGCGAGTAAAACAGACCTTTCCAGAAATTTCAAGGACCATTTGACAATACGATTTGCAGATTTTTTTCTGGACTAGTTTGCTTTAAAGAAATTTTTCATTACGTTCGGGAAACTCAAACTATATTTGTACAGTCAAGAGTAAAAAAAACTAGCCACTTGAAACCGCAGAGGTGTAATCAGGCCTCTCGAGGCTGATTTACCTTCATTAAGTGGCGAAAGAGATTAAACCAATAAGTTAAAAGGTGAATGCAGGCAAAGGAATGTTACAGTGCAAAATAAGTGTAATTGATAGTATTGAAAGTATTGAAGTTGCCTGTGGCTACATTTTCCAGCTCTTGCACTACTTAATGAAGGTTAATCAGCTTCAAGAGGCCTGATTAGACTTCTGTGGTTTTCTGTGTCTAGTTTTTTTTTGCTCATGACTGTACGTTAATAGTTACATGTTTATCGTTACGGCACTTCTAATTTCACGTAGTTTATTTTCCGTGAGACTTATTAAGTTTCGACACGAAATTTTGATATCGGTTTCTAAAGAAGTTCAAGGGAAATTCGACACAGTAAACTATGACTCCACTGTGTCAGTCAGCACATTACTATCAATATGTCTTACTAAACATATTGATTAGCAAACACTATTGCAATAAACAAACCATGTCGAGACGTTTTCGAACAGTTTGGACCTCACTCATGTGTATTAGATGGCATGTCATGTAGTGAATTGGTTATAGTTAACTGTCAAAGCTTGGTGAAAGTTAGAACGCAGTGAATTGTCAGTGCAATAAGTCATCCCTTACACATCAAACTGTGATGTTGATCTCCTAATAAAAAAACTTTTTTTGTTCGAACAGGGTACGCAATAATAATCAGATGAAGCGAGATGACGTTATTGCAGCAGTGGCGCAAATGATTACCAAAAGATTCCCTGATATTCGGCCCAATTTGAACGACCCAGAGAAGTCCATAACTATCGAAATCATCCAAACCTACGCCTGCTTAGGTGTCGTCTCACGATATTTCGATTTCGCGAAGTATAACCTTGTCGAATTGGCGCAGAAAGGGAAGCCCGAAAGTATAATCACGTCAGAGAATCAAAATTCCGAAGTCACCTCTGTGACTGCGCTGAATGACGAAAAAGGTGAAGATTACCGAAACTGCCCCTGAAACCGCTAAAGAAGCCTTAGAGGGTCTTGAGAAATCAGAAGAAGCTAAAGGGCAAGATGTACCCACATAAGTTCAATTACAAAGAAACTATTGTATTATGGAGAAAAGTGACTTATTTAGTTACAATGTTGGCATATAATCGTGGAGTACGGGTTGTTTCACGCACCGGAGCTCCGAAAGAAGGATCGTTTAAATCTTCGACAACTACTGAATTGTGATAGTTTGTAATATTGTAGACTGCTTTAAGCTTGAGCTCGCTTCCGATTTCTTGACCGCTTGCAATTCGTTCTTGCTTCATCATTTCCTAGCGGCAGAAGCACAATTAAGTCTGTAGTGTGAGATTTCTTTTTATTTAAAATTACTTTTAATAACGGAGGGAAGGGGATGTAGGCTGGTAACTTTTTAGTCTCAGGTACATTTTCGGACCATTTGGTATACTTTTCTTCTTCGTGCTTAGGAACTAGCTTGAAATCGTTCTTGTAAGACACTCGGCTTAACTCAATGACCTCAGGAAATGGTTTCCCTCTAAAGACTCTTTCAACCCAAACGCGACCAAACAAATTTTTCTAATCCAAATTAAAAAAATTAAGTATTTTTCGTTAAAATTAATAAGAAAACCTATTTTACCTCGTCCATGAGAGGTTCGGCTTGGACAATCTTGAAGTAAGTTGGTTCAGCATAGCGTTCGAATTTCGATCTAGTAACTAAACGACCTACGCCGAAGTCCTTTAAGTTACCTAAAATCTCCCATAGCGTCTTTCCAATGTAAAAGTTTCGTTTCCCGACAAAGACGTACGGCATTTTTGCACTAATGTGCTTCAAATGTTTCCTGCTATAAACCAAAACTTAGCAACCAATGTAAACATGGAAAGAGCACTTTAGGGACGAAGTTGGCAGTCCACCCCAGAAAACCCGCGAACAGCCAGATATTCGAACACAGACTCTGTCCCCCCACCGGGAAACATAGCTAGATTTGCGCGTTTTGATTTTACACACTCTTTTGTAGAACCGCGTAAATAGAGGGATTATTGAAGGTTCCTTCAGGCTACGGTGCACCCGTGGTATAGGGGAATTATATGCTAAACGGCGTAAGCGATTTCGCCAAAGCTACTCAGTATTTACTTAAACAATCTCGGCAGTAAAATTCTGAATCGTAATGTCCAGTGCACACCGTCGAGATTTTCTTTTTAAAGAAACTTCGTCAATTTGTAAAAGCGAATCAAATTTCAACTTATTTTAAAAAAGCATTTTTAAATGCACTTACGTATATCGAGGCCATACAGTACAATACATTAAAGCAACATTTAGCTAATTTATAGGCAAAAACGAAATTCAAATCCGTCGGTTAGTTTCGATTTGTCACCTAAATAATTTTCTGAAATTTCCTAAGTGACAACTCCAAAATTTAACGTCGGATTTGAATTGCGTTTTCGTCCAAGAAATATATTCGAGTGGCTATAGGGAACTTCGCCATCAAATGTTGGAAATCGCTTTCCTGCAAAAAAATAAATAAATATGACTCGCTTTTTATATATTTACGAAAATAATTTGAAGAGGTATTGACGATTTGCACTATATATTATGATCTAAAGATTTACTGTGGAGATTGTTTAAGGAAACATTGAGTAATTTTAGCACAATCGCTGACGCTGTTTAGCATGTGAACTTACCCCCCCCCCCCACCACCACCTTACATGTGATTCGCCTCGTTAGTCATTCAGTGACGGAAAGGAATAATAATATTTTTCATCAGTGGTTGTATTCAAAGTGAACTAGTACAGCTAAAAGCACTTGCGCAAATAAACCCAGATGCTTTCAAAAGCAAAACGATTACGCTGGAAAATAAAAAATTATATTTGCTTCAAATTTTTAATGCAGGTTTAATAATATTGTCATCGTCTTACTGTTCGGGATTGCATTATCTTACGAAAGTTGCTGAATAATGTTACGGTCACCAGACCGAGATTTGATTCAAAGCCTTAACGAAAGTCCACTTAAAGTAATTTTGCTGAACTAATAAAGTCATGTAATCTCAGTTTGAATGCCTTTCACTATATTTTTAAAATGTCCAATATAGATTCATACGTTTGATAAAGGATTTAGAAAAAAATGCTGCGGCGTTTGTCGGTATGTGAGCATGCGCGGTGACGCGAAAAAAAAACCTTCGGGTGCTGCAATTCGCGGGAGATATAGGATTTATGTCATCACGTTGTGATGTAATAACAGACTTTTCTCCTTTGAAAGTGAAAAGTTATGCAATATGTGCTCCGAATTTCGGGCAAGAGACTGTTTCCTAACTTTCATTTGCGAAGTTTTTCTATTGGATTTTTCTGATCTGGTGAAAACGCGTAACAACGGAAAGCATGAAATATCTTGATGTCGGAAAAATAGTTTCATCTTCGCCATACAGTATCATAGAAATTCTTTTGTTTCGTCTGGAGCTTAACGAAATATCTGTTGTTCAATTATTGGTTTTCTGAAGAAAAACCTGCTAAGGTAGTGAAGAAGACCATGGAAAGAAAAGTGACAACTGATATAACTGTTTGTCTGTATTTTATATTTTTAACAATTGTAGCATCAGCGTGATCATTATATCATTGTCGAGTGTAATTCAATTTAAGTTTATTTTGGACCTTTGTGCTGTACCCGGACTCTATAAACATGCAACTGAAGTTTTTGCCAGAATAGTTGGGCCTCATCAAGCATATTTCCATGTCGACAGCAGTGTTGTGTAATTCGTCAAAAAATAAATATTATTACGTTACAATTACTTTTTATTTAAAATTTACTATTACATTACAATTACTTTTTATTTAAAATTTACTATTACATTACAATTACACTTGAATAACGAAAATAATCGTTGCATTACAGTTACATTTGTAAAGTAATGCATTACTTTGCCATTACTTTCGGTTAAAATGTTTGTTTACATTGAAAACTGTTCCAAGTTTACAAGTTTACAAGCAGCCAAGTTCCAAAGCACATGTTCTTCCCCTTCCCCCTTTCCTTACAGGTTTTCTACTTTTTCTCTCACAAACCAAAGAAACTGTAATTGTAGTGTTATTTGGCCTTTTTAAATTTACTAGTAAATTACATTACAATTTTAGATAAAGTAAAATGTAATGAGTACATTACATTACATTTCTACAGAGCGAAAAATGTAACGAGTACATACAATTACTTTAAGAAAAGTAATTGGCATTACAAATTACCATTTCTTGTAATAATTACACAACACTGGTCGACAGTAGCCTAAACTACTGTGAATTGTTTGATTTTTTTCATTTATTTTTGCTTAAAAGCCGACAGAAATAGTTGCATGTCCAATCGACCACGTGCCCAACTTGCCCCGGTCTCCTCTTAAAGCTAATGCAGCTTAGTGCAGCACAAATTAAGACTGGAGCTCTACAAGTGTGGCTATATATATGTGATAATTCCAAGGCTTTTACCCTCTATGTAACATACTTTAAGCAAATCTGTTGATGTAACAAAACTCCCCATTCTACAACATATGAATTTAAATCTTACGTGTAAAGTTCAGGAAATTGTAAAATCGCGAAACAGGAAATTCTGATTACTTTCGATAACTTGGAATCTTATAACCATTTTAAAAATAAAATTTTGCTTGAAAAAGCATGAGTTGTAAGCTCTAGATTACGTTATAAAAAGCTGCTTACACAGTCTTTTTTTCTTTATGACAAACTAACAAGATTATTCGGCTGATTTTGCAGCGAAGCCCTTTTAGTTTTAACCTATCTCCCGGAACCATTGCACGTTTTATGTATTCCACATGTCTCGGAAATCGGCCGAGGGACCAACAAGATAGCATTCAGGATTTTTAACCATTATAATGACGAAACAAATAGCTCGTATGATTAGATGTGCACTTTATAGCGAAATTTCGACGGACTTTTATTCACTACAGAAAACGAATCTGTCTGTTAAGGTCATTAGAGCACTCGACCTCTGATCTTCATATCTTTGCTAGAGCCAACAAGAAAATAATTAACACTTTTAAAGATTCTTATTTCAAATTCGGGCTTTATGACTTTATACCACTTAAGAGTTTATAAAAAAAAGTAGAGAGCGATAGAGACCCCTCCTTCATTGATTTAATTTGGTTAGCACCCATAGAGTTGCTTCAACGAAGCGCACGAGAAAAGGAGAAGGCTTTCATCTTCATTAAGTCAGTCGTTTGGGGTTTTCTAAAGCGTCAACGTGTGTACTTGGTTCATGTGGGCTGTTTAAGCGAGCCAAAGATGTCTTGCTGTTAGTGTCGCGCTTGCGCTTGTTAACCAGTGTGGACTTAATTTGAAAAAGGTTTCGAACTGAGGGAATTGAGGTTTCCGTGTTGTTATGTCGTAAATTGTGCTACAGAACATGTGGGTACGAAAATATGTGTAAAAAAAGTAAACCAGGACTGAAAAGCCGGGATGCGTGTTAAACATCAGTAAAAGCTCTGGGGATTTGGAGTTCGCACTGTTTTCAACGTAGAAGCGAAAAATGGTTCCAACGGAAGGATAGAAAGAAAGCAAGCGTTCGTGATCTCTATTGGGATATACAAAATAGCAGTGAGAGCAGACATTGGCGTGCCAAGTGGATTCTTCCGTTCCTGGGATTTCGAGTGGAGTAAATTGCAAGAAACCCGAATCATGGGTAACGAAACGGAAAACTTGGTACGGGAAACAGATGCCCCGTTACGGTTGACCTTTCCTGACTTACCTGGTGGGGAAGACTATCGAATTCACACACTCGAATACCGACCTGGAATATATATGTTTGGCTATTTAAGCGGATTAGTCCGATGGCTTCAACCCAACGACGTGTTTTACTTAGGTAATAAATATATAATCTAAAGAAGTGCCGATGTAAAAGAGTTTGTAAGAAAAGACTAAAGATATGTAGCAGTGATGATTTTCGTTTATTTTAACATGAAGATTAGCGCAAAAATAAGTTTACCTTCTATTTAGTTTACTAGTGAATGACTCATCGCGCGCTAAGATTATATGGAAGCGTTGCGATATTTCTTTATATTTAAGAAGCACGTAGTTTATCGAATTATTGAATTTTCTTTTTTTTGCGTTTAGGAGGATATTTTTTTCCTTGAACTAGTAATTTAAGCTAAAGAGCTTGCTTTAATAGTTTTTCATCTTTTGTTTTAGGACCTCTTAGAGAAACGGTTGCTGGGAGAGTGTCTGTGTGGGAATTGTTGTTAACGTCCATTAAATCCGAACCGGGTTTGATGACGTGTGCCATTTTAGGGCTTATTATGTCTATTCTGGTGCCCATGACAGGATTAATCGTGTGCTGTTGTCGTCTGGCGCGGAAGAACACAAAAAACCGAAGACAGAGAAACACGCGTTGTATCCAGTACAAGCGCCGAAGTTTGGAATTATTGCTAATATTCCTCCTCCTCGTTACATTGCAAGTTACCTCTCAAAATTTATAATTCATTAACTGTTTGCTTTCCTTGTTCAGATTTACTTTTCTTTATCTTGTCACGTGAATTGCTTAGCCCACTTTTATCGATAGTTCGATCCTCTCTTTAGAACACAGAAAAATTCCGAAAAATTTCCTGTTCATTTCTCATAAGAAATACTGTACTAATAGACATCAAAGAATTACCACATTAAATTAAACTAGAAACTTTTTCTAGCTTTATTTATATCATAAAGATTCCGAAGTGAAAGAATTATCACTGAATTATTTATTTCGTTAACATTTTTCGTTAACAGTTGATACCTATTTCCTAGTATTTGGCGTTGCAAACGAACACAGGAAAGAGCTATGAGGTATTAATTGTTGTTATCTTAATCTAGGACTGCAATTATCTTGCTGCTCGTAGCTAATGAAAGATTAAACACCGGTTTAAGCCATGCTGAAACGTTAGTTACAGTCAGTTTGGACGACTTGGGCGCTCTTATTCGCAATATTCAAATGCATTTGCGTCTATTGGTTACGGGATCGGTGGACAGCGCCACAGATGCCATTATTGCGGATATAGATAACGCCAAAACGCTTTTGGGACGATCTTTACTAGCCGAATTAGCAGCTGAGACGCAAGCGGAGTCCGTATTCCAGTCATTGCGAGAATCAAACAAAAGTAAACTCTGCCTTTTGCTCCATTAGGGACTTCGTCTTTAATAGTATAACTTGTGTATTAGTGATAACGAGCTTAATTACATCGATCTCGGGACTCCAATCCATGGTCATGACAATGCGACTACAAGCCAAAGCAACCGATGGCGCATTGTTAGATTGGTCCAGAAATTTGCAAGTTGTCTTACAACGTTGTGCACCGGAGGACCAAATTTTATGCAGCACAGTCGAAGTAGCTGCTTTAAGAGTCGTTGCAGACTTCAGTACAGTAAGAAATCTTTGATAACTTCATACTTTAAACCTCTATCTTGGTTGTAATAACCTATGAAAGTACTTAAAAAAGTACGGATACACTTTAAAAAAAATTCTAATATAAACAAAAAAATCGGGACTGTAGCTGCAATAGAAATTTATTTTCTGGAATTACTTCTGTAAATAACTTTCGCCTAGAGCTCCACACCGAAATTCGGCACCACAATACAGCTAAATGCTACATAATTTTCGGACGCTTTTTTGAAAAAACACTCTCCAATTTAATTTTATTTTATTTACAAAAAAAACGAAAAACAAATTCAACGACATAATTTAAATTTATTTTGAGGTTTTTGAAGAAAAATATTCCACAGATGCGGTAGATATTTTTATCCTTAACATTACTGTCAAAACCGTTCTCTGAAAAATTGAGACATTTCTGAGACATTACTCGAAACTTTTCCACATGTTATTCCTTATAAGGCGTTTGTGTACACCGGGGTCTTAGGCAAGACAAATTAGCACAATTAGTCTTCGCTTGCGGCTCAGTACAGCTAAACCCAGACTTACGTCAAATCATAGTTCTTACAACGAATTCAAGGTCTCTACTTACGTCATTTGCTTTCCATGACCTTTCTATATTGCCAATTACCAGACATTTTCTTTTCTCAAATATAAGTCTATTGACCTCTGATTCCATCGTCATGCGGAATATAACTTGGACGAATCACAATGTTCCTAGATGTCAAGTCGTGTAAAACAATTTCTGAATCATACACTGTTTTTCTTTAGGACGTTATTAGCAAACCTCTTTCGTACTTGAAGCGTAGCCAAGAAGTTGATATTGAAAATTGTATTCGACGGGCCCAAAACGAATTTAATCAAATTCCTACACTCGTAGAAAAACAAAGTGCAGAATGGAAAGCAAGTACGCAGTTTTATGTTTTTGTACGTCTTCTTTGCCTTTGAAACACTGTTCTAATCTATTTATGTATCCCAAAGCTGTGAAAAGAAGTATAAGAGATTATAAAAGCTGGACACACGACATGTCGCGCCGTCTGGATCCTCTTGTTTTGCAATGGGAAGGGATTTTGGGTCGCTGGAGAGGCCAGAGTATGCATATCGTTTCTCTTCTACAAGATCACGAACCAGAAAGATGGTGGTTAGGATTAGGTAAAGCAGTTTCTATAAATCCTACGATGAAACATGCTATTTTTTATCCAAATGACGATTTCAATAAAGACTATGATATAGTTAGCGTAGTTCTTCTGATTAAGAAACCTTCCGGCTAATATAATTGTTCATTGTAATTAATTTTGTCTCTAACCTTGTTCAATACGGATTGACCATATTATTTTACAGATATAATTTACGCAATTTTTACGTAATAGACAATAATATCACATTTATATAATAAAAACAAAACAATGAAAGAGTAATGATTATATTTTTTTTATTTTCTTAGGTGTCGGGTTAATCTTCGTTCTTTTATGGTTCTTACTGCTCATGGGTTTATGCTGCGGCTGTTTTAGTGGTAAAGTAGCGGCGTCTAAGCCTTCTTGTGCTGGTTGTATGGGTGGATGGACCATTTTAACGTAATTACTTTAAACTACTGCACGCATTCTGATTAATCTACTAATAAAACAACGGCTTTTAGGGGTGTGGGCTTGATTGTGTTCCTTTCTTCTATCTTCTGGCTGGTAGTCGTGGCAGTTTTTGTGCTAGGATCTCACAGCGAAGCTTTCGTGTGCGGTCCGTTGTATGACGAACCGGAGTTTCGCGTTTTAAGCCAAATCCAGTTCGCGAACAATAGTCTCGTCGAAAAGCTTCCCGAAACTTTAAAGTAAAATTTAAGTGCAACTTAATTTTAATTTAACTGGAAATGAAATTTAATTGAAACTAAATTCTGTTGTGTTTATTTGCTTAAAAATATTTCGCACTTATATAGGGCATGTCGCGAACGAAAATCAGCGTACGACGTTTTTCAGTTACAGCGTTGGTTAAACTTGGATGAAGTTGTTCAATACCAATCACGTGTATCCGTATCGACATTAATCGATGGTTTGCGTTTGAATTTTACGAGTTTAAGTTTACTCACACCGGATCTAGAATCTTCTTTTCAATCTGCGCAGCAAGCGTTCGATTACGATTGGCTGTTCATAAGGAACGAGGTAAAGAATGGACACAATACATTCATAACATGGTCAAGCCTTACAAATTGGTATGTTTGCGCCGTGGACAGCTACAAAAGCCTTTGACGAATCGAAATGCGCAACTTGTTATGGAACAATTGGAACACGTCAGTCGACGTGCACAAAACGCCTCCAGCACGCAAACCGTTGCAGCTTTGGCAACTAAACTGGGGAATATTCTAATTCAACATTTACATCCTTTGGAACACAATCGAGTAATTATCTTTCTTATAATCGTAAGAAATAAATAAAATAACTTCTATTTAATAAAAAAAATAAAAGTGTTAAAAAATAACGTCTTTTGGTGAGTTTTACACAATGAACACGAAAAATCGTTTCTCCCTGTCTAATTCCCTTGTCGAAATAAGGATATAATAATGATCAAATATCAATCTGTAGGAGAAGCTTGTGGCACAGTTTGACCGCTTCCGGGAAGAAATCGCGAGCACATGCACGAAATTTAACTTTACTACCAACAACTTAGATGTGGCGCAGAATTACTTGCAGCGTTATAGCCAAACGCTGGTTAATCGGGTAAATTTTTAAAAATCTTTTTAGTGAAGACGAAGAATTATTGAAAGCTATTCCTTAATTATTACACTTGTTTACTTTTAGTTAAAATTGTAACATAGTTACTTTAACTCCCATTAAATGGAATGTTTAGTAGCATAGAATACGTATTTCGTATTAATTTGTCAACTTTCATGAAAAGGAACTACAATATCAATCGCATTATTGTTTAAAATATAGAGAGCGAAGGAGTTCGGTCAACGTGTGGTCGCGTACCTCGAGCAATTCGCTACCCACATTGTAGCTTCTGCGCACGACAGCTCGGTCCATTGTAAACCCTTGTGGGATTTGTACGAAATGGGAAGAATTGCGGTTTGTCGCTATATGGTAGATCCCTTGGTAAGAAAAACTGTTAGAAAGAAAGAAAGTTTCAGGTCCATCGATGGTCAGTGTCTCATCAGTTTTGCTCTTAGAATGGTTGCTGGTTCTCCACTTTTATGTGCCTTCTCGTCTTGCTTGTGACGTGTTCAGTTGCTGATAAGCTCGCCAGCCATTATCGCCTGCATAAACGGGGGTAAGTTCGAAGCAAATTTCCTAATGTCGTATTCTTTGGATTGGCGACTTAAAATTAATTATTCGATTAATTATGTTAGTGAATAAAACATTAAAACATCGTTTCCAACTTACAGCGCGCCAGTATATAACGGAGAAACTTGGACCTTTGTCCAGTAAAATTCTTATAATTAACAGCAGGCGAATGTTGTGTAAATTAACAGCAGGTGAATGTTGAGAATCAAAAGCTAAACTTTTGGTGTAAATTGCACTGTTTTTTACGTAAAACATCTTAGTATATTTAGGATCAAAATTTAGACTTCTGGTGGAAATTCGTTTTTTTTAGAATAACATCGGCAGATATTTTGCGTGATAATCTAAATATTCTTAACTAAATGAACATTCCGATAGATGATGCTATCTGTGAAACTGTGATTTACACAACATTTACTGTTAGAAACTATTAATATCACTTCAAAAAGACGAGTTTCTCTAAATGGTTCTAACTTTCAGGCCCGAAGGAGAAGAATCGCCTCCTACATGGTAACTTCCGGTTCACTCGTTCGCATCCCCCTTCGGCCGCTCATATCCTGTATCGTTCGTTGCCCTTGCTAAAGAAAAGTAAAACACTCCCAACGAGTGAAAACGTAGATTTATTACAAATTTGAAAACAGCGTGTTTGTTACGGTGCATGACAACCCGAAAGTGAAAGGAAGAACATGTTCGTCAAGCGTTTCAGTAAAGTATTGAACGGGTTACGGGTCACATTCCTGAGCATGTACGTGCAAGTACGATGGCCTCAGTGTATGGCCGTAAGTTGTTTTGTGATTCTGACGTTCCTGTTGCTCTACCAAGCCTCGCACTGGCGCCAAAATTGTGTATTTGATTTCTGTTCGGCAGTTGCAGCGCCATCAAAGGTGGAAGTCACTTTCCCTACGCTGGCGAACCAACCAGTTCAGTTTATTATGAACGCGTACGAGACAAGTGACTTTGGTTTTCGGTCATTGCCTCCTAGTTCGGTGAAGTACATTCTGTTTTGGAATGAGGCATACGGATCCAAAGAATATGGAATTGGGTTTGGTACTAGTGGTTTTCAGAACTGTCCAGTACCACATTGCTTTGCTACCGACAATCGGACTTTGCTTGAGACCGTTCACGAGTTTGACGCAATTTTGTTCCATTTAAGGACTTTTAACGAAGCGGATTATCCTGAAAGTCGAAAACCTGAGCAGAGATATGTTTTCTGGTCGTTAGAGTCACCCCAATACAATATGAGAGAAATAGCCCCGTTGAATAATGTCTTTAATTGGACTATGACCTACAAAGCGAATTCTGAAATTGTCATTCCGTACGGATGGATCCAAAGGAGGGATTTCGAAGACTCGTTAAGGTAAGCTTTGGAACAAAATTGTCCAAATTTTTTTATAAAAAAGGGCTAGTCTTTCTAAGAATGCTCGAGAGTGGGTCTCTCCCGCGAATGTCAGGGGAGAAAATAAGTCACAGCAGATGGCACCACCCAGACTTCACTTCTTGTGTTTCTTTGCCTTGTTTACACGTTATAAACAGTAGCGGCATTTCAAGAGTTTTCAGAGGGTGCAGCAAATGTAATTCAGCCGGAGAGTTCATATGTAAAATTTTCAGTCGAGCTGCACTTTCAGTTTTTTTTTTAGTTCAACCGAGGGTATTAGTGCACACCCTGCACGGACTTGTTCGTAGTTAGGGTTCACAATTCTGTCCCTAGAGGTGCCAGCGGAGTAGTCGCCATGTCCGGAGCTTCTTTTGAGCGCGAAATGCAGTACAGGTTTTAAAAGGAATAACAAAAAAGCATGGTATCCGTGTTTATTAGAAATTGTGACAGTTAATGAAATACAGACGCAGAGTACATCAAGAACTATTGTGAACTTCGAATTAGGTTTAGTGTCAGCATGGATAATTTGCAAAGATACTTGCACTATCTCGAAGCATTTTGACATTCTGCTTTCAATATAGGCAAGCACCTCAATTATGGCCCTGGTGACTATTACGTCCATAAATCTGATTTCTTGACTAAAGCTATCATCTTGGGCGCAACTCTGCAGGTGTGTTCCCGATGTTGCTAAACTTTTATGCTTTATTCGACGGTTTACGCTGTTACTCCTTTAACTGTCTCTTAGTTAAATGCTGTCAAATGCTGTGAGCCTTCATAGGACCATATTCGGAGTCCTTACTTTAAATATTTCAGTTTATGTTAGCATTGATTTAACAAAACCTTTAAGTGAAAATTCTCCTACTTGCGCCGTTTTTCCCACTTTCTCGAAGTTTTTGTTTTCAAAACGGAAACAGACCTCATATTCGCTCTAATTCTTACGAAAAAATGCTTTTGTACCTCGCGCGCGAAGCAAGCTCCGGTCATGGCGTGAATTCACTGACAACTCTAGTGACACAACTGTGAACCACTTGGAAAATACCCAAAAAAGTCACGCACTACTCAAAACTTAATGAGTAGGGTAGTGCGCTGGCATCATATAATTTTAAATTTGAAAACTTAAGAATACAACATATTTAAATTAATCTAGCTGCCCAGTTTGTAAGAAAACATGGAACTGTAAGAATTAGAGGCAGAACATTGCGTTGATTTCGCCTACCTACACTGTAAAAAAAAATTTTAATTTACAATTGCAGCAAAAAAATTATAAAGACTTTACTGTAAAAATACTTTAAAAATGTATTTCTACAACAAATTTGTGGTTAAAAAATCAGTTTTGTAAGTATTTTCACAGTGAAGTCCTTGTATTTTTTGCTGCACAACGAATCATTGTAAATTCTCAAAATAATTTTTTACAGTGTAGTTACCGTCTTTCTTCTCGGTTCGTCGGTCTAACTTACCTTCTTAATGATCGGAAAACTATCATATATCGAAAGTTGTATTTCTCTGCATCTTTGCAGGTCAACCAAGACTACAAATTTCACTGAGAAAACAAAAATGGTCGCTTGGTTTGTATCAAATTGCGATTCCCGTAGTCAACGTGAAGTTTACGTGCAACTTCTGCAGAAGCATATCCCAGTGGATATCTACGGTGCATGTGGTACGCTGCGCTGCTCCCAGAGTACACAAGATGCGTGTTACGGGATGCTGGAGCGGGATTACAAATTTTATCTATCGTTGGAAAATTCATACTGTGATGACTATGTTACCGAAAAGTTTTTCACTATAATGCAATTGAACATTATTCCAATTGTCTGGGGAGGAGCTAATTACTCTTCCATAGTTCCTCCCCATTCCTATATCGACCTCCATGATTTTCCCTCAGCAGAAACTTTAGCTAACTATTTACATTACTTGAGCCAAAATCAAACTGCTTATGAAGAGTACTTTTGGTGGAAAAAATATTACCGAGTTCGTAATGCCCAAAAGGACCTACGATTAAGCATGTGTGGTTTATGTGCCAGACTTCATATGGATTCCCAGCCCCAAATTTACGAAGATATGGAATTGTGGTGGACAAGGAAGAGTCATTGTCACATTCCAAGACCTAATAGCGTATTTGGCCTTCCGTATTGGACTGAAAGTTGAAACTTGCATGTGAGAGTAGTAAATGTATTCCGTTCCATTTGTTAGCGCAAGAGAAAAGTTCCGCCATCGTTCCGAATAACTTTGTTAATAAATTAATCAACGCTCGAAACGCTATTAAACTTCTATACACTAATTAGCGAAAATTGCAAAATCCAATGAACAACATTCATTCACAAAGCGTTTCATAAAATATTTGGAAACATGACCCTCTTGGTTTGGAAGAGAAAAAGGGGTTTTAATTAGTTTGATTTAAGAATCGATTTGATTCGACGACCTCCCGTCAGTACGTAAACAAAAATTCACCCTTATTGTTCCGGCTTTTAAAGCACAGTAACTAAAACAGTTCTATTTATTGACAATTAACATTTAAAGAAAATATCTGCTCTAAACTTATATTCCAAGCTAACTGCTTAGAAGTTAAAACCACGGTGCAGGTGTACGGCGCTTATGACAAATTAACGTGTGGAGCTTGAGCGGACAGTTTAGCATACGACGTAGTATTAAAAGAAAAGAGTGAAGTGTTCGCAAAATTTATCAATATAGCGTTAGTGAAAATCTTTCAAAAATAAATCATGTTGATTTTCAAGATGCATTTCAAATTTTAGATTTTTTCTAAGGGCAAATATGGAAACACATCATGTCACTTGACTCAATATTTTTATTAACGGTTTTAGCGTCCAATATTTACTATTTTGCTTTTTCGCAATAGTGGACTAATCTAATTGGTTTTAAAAGGTCGTATTTCTGCTACTTAACTCTCTATCATATTCCAAATCAAATCTTCATGTAGTGGCCCTACCAGAGGAACTAACAACTGGAAACTTTAGTCTACAGTTTTCAACTTCAATTCTCTTGAAATGTTACCATGGCCTCCAGAGGGTTAATTCTCTACCTATCACGTTCTCAGGGGTATCTCCTTCAGTCACCCTTCCTCGGTCTTCAGGAAACAGATACATGTGCCCGATGTAACTTTGAAATTAAACCTCCCTGGCTATACGCAAATGAGCGCACAGATACCATCGAAGATAGACCCAAGTTTAAACACTCATTTCGAGTTTTCTTTGCAACTTCCCAAGTCCAAATGTCCACTATGACTAAATACTAAAATCAATTCACTAAAGTGCGAGGTAAAATTGACACGGAAAACTCGCCTGTTTTTCAGAATTGGACAGTAATGTTACCAGGGTGCTCAGCAAGTTAGAAACTTGTAAACTTGAATCTCTTATTATATAAAATACCCATTGAAAATTATGTTTCCTCCAACTTGGTCACGTTCTCACAAGTTATTTTTAGGCATAGACTTAAAGAAGCACACTTGCAGAATGTAGTCAAAGTTGGTTTTCCTCTGCACTTCGTTCACTCGCACTCAACGGCTACCATAAACAAGAAAAAGACAATTGGCTCAAAAACGACATGTAGCACAGCCATTGGTATAAAATGTTTTATTACTTTTTCGATACTCAACCAAAGTGAGTAAGTATTTTTTACCTCATAAAGGTTGGGTTATTTGTTTAATGTATTTGTTTTATTTATTTAAGTATTGTGACTGACACAATACTTAAACAATTTGTTTAAGTATTGTGATTTGTTTAAGTATTGTGACTGTTGATTAGCTCATTGAACGAGTGATACGTAAACATCAAGATTTTCTTGAGGAGTAAAAGCAAGAGGTAATGCGATTTCATTATACCATTATAAAGTTGTTCATTGTTCACACATATTTGTCGGTGAAACCGAAAAATAATGCGCAGAGCGGAGAAACTCACTTGGTAGCAACTTTTGTCTATTTTAATTGGGTTTACAATTCGTCCCTACATTCAAGAAAACCATTCTGTTCTCAGAAAATTTATTACTGGTTCTTTGTTAAGTGAGCATATTAAACAATGGTAAATTACTTTTCAGACTACTGTGGAAAAAAATGATTCTAAACGATTCCTGTTCTATACACGCCTCGTAATTTCCTCTCTTATTTGTTATACAGAAAGGTTATTATTCTCTATGGTTCTCATCTCATATCTTCCCAGCTGTGCTCATACTTGTCTTATCTCTCCACCTTCTCGGTGACTTTCTCCTCTCCTCCCCTCGCTCTACTAGCGGAGAAAAGGAGTTTCATTCCCCGTTATATTGGTAATGAGGATCCTTGGGCAATTATGTTTCCTAACTTACAGATCCAATTAGGACCAGAGCTTGTATTGATCAGCCTAACCGCATATGAGAAAAACCAATAGCTTTCACCCCCTCTCCCTTTCCAAAGTCCACCTTCTCTGCTGTTGCCCGTTCCCTCGTTAGCTATTACCTCTCTTGTGCACAACAATAGAAAAACGAGCAATACAAATGAGAACATCTTGTTTCCCCATAAGCGTTCATCGTCCCAAAGAATTAGTTGCTACTTATTACTCGTCTAGTGACGTCGTGAACAGTATCCGATCTATAAATACAGAGGCTTCATTCTTTCGAGATTAATCCTTAGTAATGATTACCAATTACATTGGTGTCTTTTCTTTAATTAGACTACTGTACCTCCTAATTTGCCATCAAGTCTTTAATATACAAACCTTTTCCCAAAAACGAGCAGGTCTGCAGTTACACAAGATTACAAATAGCGCTTCCTCACCCAAATCCGCCGTTGCTTCTAGGCAACAATCACTGTATCAAGAACGTCTGTAAGAACTGTAATCACTAAAAAGTACAACACGGAAAAAAACCTTGTCAATAAACGATTTCCATGTTCCATGGCTGTTCTTTGCAACTAAATTTCTTTGCACTCTTCATTGTACTATACAAATCGGTCAGTTTGAAGAGCAACAGTTCCCAAGAAGAGTTGCTTGTTTAACATATCTTAACTGCTACTACTTCCCATGTAGCAATTAATATGATTTTGACAAGTTATTCGATTACTGGAAAACTTTTCTACGCACATTACTTCATCGAAGACTTCTTAAACCTCAGGGTCCTCAAAATCTGCCGCTCAATGCTATTTAATGTAGACCTATGGCCGACTGGTAGATGGCTCTAACGTCGCTCACTTCCAAAAGCTTTGCTCAAGTTTTGCCATCATGCCAATTATTGCGTTAGAATTTTGAGTGTGCTTTACTTTCTTTCTTTTTGTACACAAAAAAATGCTCACCCACCCTAGTAGCTAGGAAAGTTGTTACAGCCGTGACGGCTGTGCTACTTCACGTCATTAATGTTTGGAGTAGGCTACAAATATCCACCACGCACAGATCGTTTTACCCAATCGTAGAAACTACTAACGTTGGAACTACAAAAGGATACGAAGTCACTAATATGGCAACTATATAACTTTCGAGACGCATAGAAGTTTTGTATACGTATTTAATGTACTTTTAGGTTAATATTCTGTTTTAGATTTGCCTTGACCCACACAGTGGCGTCTTGTACGCTGATTTCGTTTTGAGCCACCAGGGTCGCTAAGAACTTATCTTTATCGCTGTGGGTTTATTAGATTCATTTTCCCAAACCATACAGAAGTTCAAATCAACCAGCACTTGTACGCCAACTCTTCCTCATACATCATTTGTTGGCTACTGTTCGACTTTCGGAATTCTACGGTTTAGAATGTAGAGTGCTACCAGGCTTCTGGAAAATTTTTGCTTCTAGAAGAGGCGAAAACTGAAGATTTGTACGTTTTATCGTAAAAGTGCTTTAAAGGAATTTGACCAAAGACGGACAAAAGATATTTGCATTTTCGTCCACGCAGTTTTGGATTTTCAACACAGCGGATATAAGCGCTGGTGCTGCCATCTCTGGAATACTCTAAACACTTTCGTTTGCCTTTAGTGTAGAAAATGATTGGGTTAAACTTTAAATCAGGAGATAAGAATAAAGCGATCAGTCATTGAGGTTTGTCATCCATTAAAAATACACAGAAAATGTGAACCAAACACAGTAAACTTATTTTGGAGATAAGTTTGGAAAAGGATATAAAATATGTTTTCCTTAAAAACCTAGAGGATACTGTGCTAAATGGCCTCAGGCCACCAACTTCTCAGTTAGGCTCAATTAGGCCTGGAAACTACCAGTACAGAGTTGAGACCCGATGCGGTGCCCCTAGGCGGAAACCGTGAATATGTACAGTACTCTCCACAAAAAACGACACACAAACTGCCCTATCCTAGCTCCCCACAAATTCCGTCAGCCAAAGCAACAAGGGATTTGAATTAATAGTTGGTGCTACGGATAAATATAAGACCATCTCATCATCAAACGTTTATTGAAAACATCTTACAAATTCTTAATTATCAAAATGAGAAATCGAAGATGGCACCGGTAAATAATTTTTGTGAATATTATCTGGAACTCCAATATCGCGGGCTCAGACGAGTCATTCGTGGGTTGGTTTTGCACAGCATGTTATTCGCTGTGCTATTCGCAACGTTTAGGCACGCATCTGCGTGGAGCTAGGATACGGCAGTTTGTGTGTGTCGTTTTATGTGGAGAGTACTGTACAGTACATCTACTATAAAACTTCCCCACGAGTTATGCTAACCAACCCCAACAGCTCACTTGCAATAATACAATCTTCCTTTCCTTACCGTAATGAACCACAAAAGGCAAATAAAAAGTCATTTGCTCAAATACGAACTCAATGCAATTGAGTCCTGGAATTAATTAAAGACTTGGAGGACTCTGAATTATTCGTAGCCCACGGAAATCTACCCAACGAATCGATAGGCGGTTAAATATACATTCTTCTGCTGTAATATCTATTAATGTGACGAAAAGACAACGGCGGATGCGCTATGCAGTAGTTAGAACTCAATATAGAAGGTGACGCAGTATTCGTTAGCCAACACATAACAATAATGGTCAACATATACCTTTATCCCACACCGTCCGTTGTTGTGAGATTAAGCTGAACGAGCTTTGAGGGTTTTGAGTGGGTAAAGGTAAGTTGAGATCGGAGTTTAGAATTCCGCTAGCTCAAAGCCTTAGCAAAGTTTGGGCTCGTTGCTGTGGTAGACGAATCTTGGTGCACTAAGACTTTCGGATCGAATCCTATTTCACGGACCCTTTAACGTCAAAATCAAGATTCAAGCCACAAGAAGCCCCAGCTTCTTCCCACCCCCCTTTCCTCCTAACTTCTCTTCGCGAATTCAATTCCAGCTTTACAAATTGTCTCTTTGACCTACTTGGTAAGAAAATTCTCGCGTAAGATTAACATTTGGTCTAGAAAACTACCAACTCGATTCATTCTTTTCCGTGATTTGAAGTTTGACTGTACTGTGCCATTTTAAAATCCCCCATATCTACTTCTTTATTCCAGTCCTGGAAGTGTACAGTCCAAGGTGTTGGAAATTAAAAGAGGGTAAAAGAGGTAGAATGTAAAGGAGTCGGAAGGAAAGAAAATTGAAACGGAAGAAAATGACACATAAGGTTCCCTAACTCTTGGTAAAACTTAGATAAGGAAGATTACATCCCGTGGACGGAAACAATCATTTGATAGGCAATTGGGAGAGGGAGACTTCGGGTGACTTTAAAAGATGGTGGGGCGGCGAAATTCACGAGGGGAATCTCGGGAGGGAGGAGAAGAGATAGTGAATGAGAGAAGGTAATAGGGATTGACATTGCTATGCATGACATGGGACCGACCAAGTGGGCTCTCAACCCTAATGGCTTAATTAGTGAGTCTGAAGATTGAGGAATGGCAATCTTAGTGACTCGTGTTTTTCCCCCTCTTACCATCTTTCAGATTTCTGTGTTCTTTCTTCTTGGGTTTTCCAATTTCTGCGGGTTTTCGATTTTCTTATCTCGAAATTGACAAACTTTTTTTTACATATAAAGTAGATAGCTTGGGGAATACTTCCAAGGAAGAGGAGAGGAAGATTTCCCCAGGAATGTCTCGAATTAGTTTGCCTTAACGTGAATCAAAACCCGACTAAGGTAGTGGAGGAAAGTTAGGGGTTGAAGGGTGGCGGGATGGTATGTGTAGTTTAAGTGAAGGAGGAGAGAAGGAGATCATTAGGCGTTCCTCCAGTCCAATTGCAGGCCTTGTGTGCATGAGGGTCCCATTAGATGACATATCCTGGGAAAGGGAGTGAAGCGTAGAGAAGAGAAATAATATCTTAAATATTAAGCAGAGAAATAGAATAAGAGTTGGTTTGATTGGCGTGGTACTCTGCCAGGAACTCCGCCATTTATTTTGCGCCATAGTAAGGTAAACTAGCCCTTTTACCTTGAAGACAGCCTGTGGCATACAAACTATACCGTCCTTGGATAAATGAAGCAACGAAATGTGTTTTACTTTCTTATATTTGGAATAAGACTCTATGAGTCAACACGTTCTCAGCAAGGAATTCTGTGCGGTCGCATTGAATCCCCTAGCAGAGAGTTCTGTGTCGCGGCACAGAACTAGGAACGCAGAAGGCCTTCAGCCAACTTGGTCTCAGAGCAAGCTGACGTCACGGACCGCAAGTGACGGCTATATCACGTGACTTTGTTTACAAGATGGAGGGTATTTTTCATTCAATTAAATTTTAAATACATTTTTTAAAATTAAAACCGCTTGTTTATTTATTGGGACTCAAACATTTTCATGTAGAATATTTCCTTCCAAACAAAGGAAAGATGTTTTTCGAAACATCAAAGGTGGCTGCGTTTTCAATACAGTTATAATTATTTTATTAATACAGTATTAATTTCCAAATCAAACTAGATTCTTCTTGCATTCGTCTTTTCCACGAACCCACACCCAAACAGTTTTGGTCCCAAATTGGTAAAGGGAGAGAAGCTAACCCAAAGGTTTCTTTGAAATATTGTTTCCAATATTATTAGTATTGCATTGTATTTACAAACGAAATGCATTCGAAGAAAACAATCCTCCTTGTTTTCTCGTCCACATGATGACCTCAGAAAGACTGAGATTTTGTCCTGCATCTTATGGCATAAACTTTTCAGTAGTACTGATTAT
This sequence comes from Triops cancriformis, assembly GCA_020615345.1. Lineage (NCBI taxonomy): Eukaryota > Metazoa > Arthropoda > Branchiopoda > Notostraca > Triopsidae > Triops > Triops cancriformis. The sequence goes on from JAHZNP010000100.1 coordinate 95,243, forward strand.
TTCAATGAAAGTAAACCTTGAAATGTGAAGAAAAAAACAGGCCACAAACGTTCCATATAAATACTCCCTAATTACTAATACTGAGACTTCAAAATGACATGCAACTTTCCAGTAATAAAGGTGGTATTATAATTGAAGCTAGATTTGCAAATGGCCTGTCCCCGTGAATATGTCACACTGGGAAAAAAGAAAGTGGACAGCCCGACGTACGGAATTTTTATAAGCCGAAGCAAGCACGGTTAGTCCGGCTAAGTTGCAGAGACAAGCGTAGGCTACCCGACGGCTCGCTACACGCATCTTTTGTAATTATTGTAATTACGATCCCAGCTTCTGGAGAAACTTCATTTTGTCAATACGCATAAACCAATGTGCACTAGCAGCTAAGATACATTAAAGCTCTAGAAATTACAGCGTATTTCAGGGGCGGTAATTCCCAATGAAACGAAATCGCACGTCTCGATAAGGAGTTTCGAGCGACTGAATAAAAGTGTGCGAAAAACATTCCGGACATATCACAAATATACAATTGATACATATTCTACCTATTTATAATCAAGAAAAGCCTTAAAATCCATTATTATAAAAATATCCTTTTCCGTAGATGAAAGCTTCTCAAGGTATATGGTCTC